>QNUK01001504.1:0-49956 GCA_013621035.1 Clarias magur
TTTTTTTCTTTTATTATGTAGTGTACCGAGTAAATATAGGGAGTCTCAGTTTACTAGTTGACAAAATATATTTTAAGATCATTCTGTACTTTACTGTATAGGATTAGTCCATACTCAAGTAATATAATGGTGAATGAAACATTTGTTACTGATTAAAGCTGTCACGAATCGGGGTGCGAGGCATAAACGCAGAGGTCCAGGTGGTAAAGGAAACAACGTTTTATTATTATAAACACAAAAACAGGGAAATGAACAAACAAATATACTTTAAATGAAAATGAAACTAAAACACGTATAAAGACACAGAAGGACACGAACTAAACATGCAGACATTTATCATGATGAATCAACAGATGCAAGACGCTAAACTGAACTAAAACAAACCATTCATAATAAAACTAATGAGCAACTCAGTTCAGGTGAGCGCCCCACGTCACCTGACCGAGGTGCTTAATGGGAAATGAACTAAAAAATAAAAGGAACTACACACAAAGTCACAGGGCGCTTTGGCGCCCTCTAGGGGTTATCCCTGACAAAAGCTTCCTTTTCCACTTATACCTGCCTGATCAACAGTTCCATAAATATTAGCACCCACTAAAGAAAGCAGAACAAAAATTCTTAAAAATACTAAAGAAAAAATATTTTGTTAATACATGCAGAAATAAACAGTGACTGAGAGGGTCTGACCAAGCTGAAGTGGCGTGTGTCCCGATTCAGAGTCTTCAGCTCCTAACTGTCTCTGATTCTGCTCTGATGTCTGATTGGTTTTCTGCTGCTTTTCTACAGAGGGAAACAGATCTACATCAAAACAGGCTGTAAACATTAACAGCAGAAATCCTGGTTACATGACTGCATATCGCCATGTGTTGTTAAAAAAGCAATGAAATATATGTATACATATTAAGAACAGATAAAACATAGCTAGAGAGGGACTGCTCCAATCGGTTCTATAATTTGAAAACAGACCATATTAATTTAAACTTGTAACTTATTCTAACAAAAACTTTTTTTGATAAATGTAATATTTCCATATAAATCAGCAATTATTTCATCCCCTATGCTCGATATGTAAATTAAGTAACATACAGTCTAATGCAAAGCAGATTTTCTCTAGTCTCTCTAGTTAACACATTCTATATAGATTTTCAAAGGATATCTGACCTTTCTTTATTTTGCAGCAACACAGCATTAATATTATTAAAACAATAAAGAAATTGACCAAACTCAGTCCCACAGCCACTACTTCAGTTCCACCACTAGATTCAGAATCTGAGACTGAAGAAATAAATAAAACATAATTAAAAATAAAATAACCCAGTATGTCTGAATTGTGTATGAAAAATTAAATGAGAAGAAACAAATTTCTCACCTCTGACTGAGACCCAGCTTTTGGGTGACTCTCCTTTCTTTCTCCCTGTGTAATTACAGTGGTAGAAACCTTCATCTGACTTTGAGACCTTATGGATGATCATCTCTCCTGTAGTCTGTGTCTGGAGAACTGATCCATCTTTATAGAAATCAGCTCGGAGGTTTGAGGACTTTGTGTTGTGATATAAACAGCGTAGAGTCAGAGGACGTCCCTCAGTCACAGGATGGACAGGACTCTCCAGGATCACATCACCATCTAGAACAAATAATTTTCACTATTGCATACTTTCACAGTGAAAGTCATTAGTGTGTTTGTGTACTCTGGTGTTGAATTGGATTTAGGATTGTATAGAGCTATATACAGTATCTGCTCTACTGCAGCCGATTCAGTTAAAGAGAGAAACCTGACTGTGCCATTCTGTTGCTGTCTTCATGTAATAAAGAAAAAGCAGTGATGTGATCTGTTCTTCCAACTGAAAACTCTTTGGATTTCTGAATATTCTGTAAATAAGCATGTCCTTTATAACAATAAACACACTAGATGAAGACTCACTCTGCACTGTGATGTTGACAGGATTACTGTTTTCTCCAGATTCAGACTCACACCAGTAAACTCCAGTGTAGGTTATGTTAAGGGAGCTGATATTACATGTAGATCCTGTAACTGATCCCCACTGTGAACAATCTGATACTGAGCCATTCTGTGTGTATCGTCTCACTGTCCATCCAGTAGAGTGACTCTGGTCCTCACAGCTCAGTGTGAGAGAGTCACCAGTAAAGTGTTGAGTTCTGTTGGGATTGATGATCAGAGAGACTGGAGGAGATTCACCTTAAACACACAACATAATAGTTCATGTGTTATGATTGTCTTTCATGGCATAACTTGTATTGTACACATTTACATCTAATTTAACTGAACAGTGCTATTTGAATGAGAATAATTGTCTACCAGTGATTAGAGCAATTCTTCCTAAACTCTCTTAAGCATTATTTACTCAGCAGTGTGAACATAAATATTTTATACCAAAATAGAAGCAGCTATAATTCTTCATATCTCAACCCAATGCTATGTTCATTTACACATGTGTATTTGACTTTGCAAAACACTTGTGTTGTTATTTTTCCTCACCAGTGATCCATAGTGGCTGTGGCTTACTGTAATTTGAATCAATAGATTGTTGTCCTCCCTTTCCTCTGCACGTATAAACTCCTGTGTGATTCAGAGCAGCAGGACTGAGAATGTAGGTGCCTTTAGATCCTCTGCTGTTATTGGAGAAAAGTACTTTTTTATCTTTTTTATAAGTATCGTTGTGTTTAACTGGAACAAGCATGTGCCAGCTGAATGTCCAGTCTGTAGAGGAGTCTGTAACCTCACAGCTTAGAGTCACCGAATCTCCTTCAGTCAGCCAGCGCTGTGGAGATACACTCAGTACTGCTGGTGGTTTCTCTGTTACACAGAAAATACACATCTGTAAATCTTACATCCAAATAAATATAGTTAATATGGAACAAGTTACAAATATACAGTAATATACAATTCCAGTGTATGTACAAATATATACAGTGAAAGCTCGGATTGTGCGTAATGCAGTTTGCAAGTATTCGGCAAGACGAGCAAATATTTTTAATACATTTTGACTTGAAAAACAAATAAGTCTTGGTTTACGAGTACCAAGTATCATGTATCACGCATGCACTTCTTGTTTTGATGTCGAGCTGCACGCGATCACAACTGAGTCAATGGTTTTTCTCTCTCCTGCACTGTGGAATTGTGGGTAATCGTCTCCTCTGCTTGGTCTTACTGCACGTCTCTCACTGGTATAATCAACTGCTGTAAGCGCGTGTACTTTTTACTATAACATTGTGAGCACCTGTGTGTGTAACATATCTTATTTTCTGTTTGTAAGCGTGTGTGTACAGCATGCTTGTACTGTTTATTATAACGTGTAAAGCAAAAGAAAGTTTTATTAGAGAGGTAAAAGATCCATTTTCTCTCTCTCTGTCTCAGCTGGCACTGCATTTGTGTGTGCGTCATTAGACACCATGCCCTTTCACACACACCCCTCCCTCCTCTTGTCTTTACACACAGACCCACACACACGCACACACTCACACACATACTCTGCTCAACACAGAAACACTGCTCTTGGTGGGTTTCCTCCGGGTACTCTGGTTTCCTCCCACATTCCAAAGACATGTAGGTTAGGCTAATTGGTGATCCCAAATTATCCGTAGTGTGTGAATGAGTGTGTGTATGTCTGTGTGCCCTGCAATGGGTTGGCACCCTGTCCAGGGTGTATCCTAAGTTTCCTGGGATAGGCTCCAGGCCCCCGTGACCCTGAATACAGGATTAAGCGGTAATGATGGAAAATGGATCTGTTTTATAGGTTCCTTTTGTAAAAATTATTTAAGGTCACGGAGCGGTCGTATAAGCATTTCACTGCATATCGTACTGTGTATGACTGTGTATGTGACAAATAAAATTTGAATTTGAATTTGATTTGATGATGATGAGTGAGAGTGATGAGTTTACAGCAGTGTTTCCATTAGTCTGCGATCACACGAGTGCCATTAGAGAGATGTATTGTTTATTTTTTTCCTATAAAACAGTGTTTTTATTGTGTGCGCGTGTGTGTAAAGCTCAAAGCGGCGTAAGTGTTACTATGTAAAACGAATAGAGGGAGAGGGGAGGGCCTAATTCCCCACACACATACATGTGGAAACGGAAACACTTATCTGTCAGGATTTTTTTTTTTTTAAAGGTAAAGTGCAGGTTAGTTTGTTTTATTTTTACTATATATTTTGTATTCATTATTTTTATGCATCTGTTTTTTGGTGGCGTGAACTGGATCACGAACATAATTTGTTCCGGAACCGGGCTCGTATAGCAAAACACTCAGAAACCAAATCGGATTTTCCCATAAGAAATAATACAAACTCGAGTTATACGTTCCACAGCACCAAAAAACAGATGCATAAAAATAATGAATACAAAATATATAGTAAAAATAAAACAAACTAACCTGCACTTTACCTTTAAAAAAAAAAAATCCTGACAGATAAGTGTTTCCGTTTCCACATGTATGTGTGTGGGGAATTAGGCCCTCCCCTCTCCCTCTATTCGTTTTACATAGTAACACTTACGCCGCTTTGAGCTTTACACACACGCGCACACAATAAAAACACTGTTTTATAGGAAAAAAATAAACAATACATCTCTCTAATGGCACTCGTGTGATCGCAGACTAATGGAAACACTGCTGTAAACTCATCACTCTCACTCATCATCATCAAATCAAATTCAAATTCAAATTTTATTTGTCACATACACAGTCATACACAGTACGATATGCAGTGAAATGCTTATACGACCGCTCCGTGACCTTAAATAATTTTTACAAAAGGAACCTATAAAACAGATCCATTTTCCATCATTACCGCTTAATCCTGTATTCAGGGTCACGGGGGCCTGGAGCCTATCCCAGGAAACTTAGGATACACCCTGGACAGGGTGCCAACCCATTGCAGGGCACACAGACATACACACACTCATTCACACACTACGGATAATTTGGGATCACCAATTAGCCTAACCTACATGTCTTTGGAATGTGGGAGGAAACCAGAGTACCCGGAGGAAACCCACCAAGAGCAGTGTTTCTGTGTTGAGCAGAGTATGTGTGTGAGTGTGTGCGTGTGTGTGGGTCTGTGTGTAAAGACAAGAGGAGGGAGGGGTGTGTGTGAAAGGGCATGGTGTCTAATGACGCACACACAAATGCAGTGCCAGCTGAGACAGAGAGAGAGAAAATGGATCTTTTACCTCTCTAATAAAACTTTCTTTTGCTTTACACGTTATAATAAACAGTACAAGCATGCTGTACACACACGCTTACAAACAGAAAATAAGATATGTTACACACACAGGTGCTCACAATGTTATAGTAAAAAGTACACGCGCTTACAGCAGTTGATTATACCAGTGAGAGACGTGCAGTAAGACCAAGCAGAGGAGACGATTACCCACAATTCCACAGTGCAGGAGAGAGAAAAACCATTGACTCAGTTGTGATCGCGTGCAGCTCGACATCAAAACAAGAAGTGCATGCGTGATACATGATACTTGGTACTCGTAAACCAAGACTTATTTGTTTTTCAAGTCAAAATGTATTAAAAATATTTGCTCGTCTTGCCGAATACTTGCAAACTGCATTACGCACAATCCGAGCTTTCACTGTATATATTTGTACATACACTGGAATTGTATATTACTGTATATTTGTAACTTGTTCCATATTAACTATATTTATTTGGATGTAAGATTTACAGATGTGTATTTTCTGTGTAACAGAGAAACCACCAGCAGTACTGAGTGTATCTCCACAGCGCTGGCTGACTGAAGGAGATTCGGTGACTCTAAGCTGTGAGGTTACAGACTCCTCTACAGACTGGACATTCAGCTGGCACATGCTTGTTCCAGTTAAACACAACGATACTTATAAAAAAGATAAAAAAGTACTTTTCTCCAATAACAGCAGAGGATCTAAAGGCACCTTCATTCTCAGTCCTGCTGCTCTGAATCACACAGGAGTTTATACGTGCAGAGGAAAGGGAGGACAACAATCTATTGATTCAAATTACAGTAAGCCACAGCCACTATGGATCACTGGTGAGGAAAAATAACAACACAAGTGTTTTGCAAAGTCAAATACACATGTGTAAATGAACATAGCATTGGGTTGAGATATGAAGAATTATAGCTGCTTCTATTTTGGTATAAAATATTTATGTTCACACTGCTGAGTAAATAATGCTTAAGAGAGTTTAGGAAGAATTGCTCTAATCACTGGTAGACAATTATTCTCATTCAAATAGCACTGTTCAGTTAAATTAGATGTAAATGTGTACAATACAAGTTATGCCATGAAAGACAATCATAACACATGAACTATTATGTTGTGTGTTTAAGGTGAATCTCCTCCAGTCTCTCTGATCATCAATCCCAACAGAACTCAACACTTTACTGGTGACTCTTTCACACTGAGCTGTGAGGACCAGAGTCACTCTACTGGATGGACAGTGAGACGATACACACAGAATGGCTCAGTATCAGATTGTTCACAGTGGGGATCAGTTACAGGATCTACATGTAATATCAGCTCCCTTAACATAACCTACACTGGAGTTTACTGGTGTGAGTCTGAATCTGGAGAAAACAGTAATCCTGTCAACATCACAGTGCAGAGTGAGTCTTCATCTAGTGTGTTTATTGTTATAAAGGACATGCTTATTTACAGAATATTCAGAAATCCAAAGAGTTTTCAGTTGGAAGAACAGATCACATCACTGCTTTTTCTTTATTACATGAGGACAGCAACAGAATGGCACAGTCAGGTTTCTCTCTTTAACTGAATCGGCTGCAGTAGAGCAGATACTGTATATAGCTCTATACAATCCTAAATCCAATTCAACACCAGAGTACACAAATACACTAATGACTTTCACTGTGAAAGTATGCAATAGTGAAAATTATTTGTTCTAGATGGTGATGTGATCCTGGAGAGTCCTGTCCATCCTGTGACTGAGGGACGTCCTCTGACTCTACGCTGTTTATATCGCTACACAAAGCCCTCAAACCTCCGAGCTGATTTCTATAAAGATGGATCATTTCTTCAGACACAGACTACAGGAGAGATGATCATCCATAAGGTCTCAAAGTCAGATGAAGGTTTCTACCACTGTAAACCCCCAGAGAGAGGAGAGTCAGAGAAAAGCTGGGTCTCAGTCAGAGGTGAGGAATTTGTTTCTTCTCATTTAATTTTTCATACACAATTCAGACATACTGGGTTATTTTATTTTTAATTATGTTTTATTTATTTCTTCAGTCTCAGATTCTGAATCTAGTGGTGGAACTGAAGTAGTGGCTGTGGGACTGAGTTTGGTCAATTTCTTTATTGTTTTAATAATATTAATGCTGTGTTGCTGCAAAATAAAGAAAGGTCAGATATCCTTTGAAAATCTATATAGAATGTGTTAACTAGAGAGACTAGAGAAAATCTGCTTTGCATTAGACTGTATGTTACTTAATTTACATATCGAGCATAGGGGATGAAATAATTGCTGATTTATATGGAAATATTACATTTATCAAAAAAAGTTTTTGTTAGAATAAGTTACAAGTTTAAATTAATATGGTCTGTTTTCAAATTATAGAACCGATTGGAGCAGTCCCTCTCTAGCTATGTTTTATCTGTATTTAATATGTATACATACATTTCATTGCTTTTTTAACAACACATGGCGATATGCAGTCATGTAACCAGGATTTCTGCTGTTAATGTTTACAGCCTGTTTTGATGTAGATCTGTTTCCCTCTGTAGAAAAGCAGCAGAAAACCAATCAGACATCAGAGCAGAATCAGAGACAGTTAGGAGCTGAAGACTCTGAATCGGGACACACGCCACTTCAGCTTGGTCAGACCCTCTCAGTCACTGTTTATTTCTGCATGTATTAACAAAATATTTTTTCTTTAGTATTTTTAAGAATTTTTGTTCTGCTTTCTTTAGTGGGTGCTAATATTTATGGAACTGTTGATCAGGCAGGTATAAGTGGAAAAGGAAGCTTTTGTCAGGGATAACCCCTAGAGGGCGCCAAAGCGCCCTGTGACTTTGTGTGTAGTTCCTTTTATTTTTCAGTTCATTTCCCATTAAGCACCTCGGTCAGGTGACGTGGGGCGCTCACCTGAACTGAGTTGCTCATTAGTTTTATTATGAATGGTTTGTTTTAGTTCAGTTTAGCGTCTTGCATCTGTTGATTCATCATGATAAATGTCTGCATGTTTAGTTCGTGTCCTTCTGTGTCTTTATACGTGTTTTAGTTTCATTTTCATTTAAAGTATATTTGTTTGTTCATTTCCCTGTTTTTGTGTTTATAATAATAAAACGTTGTTTCCTTTACCACCTGGACCTCTGCGTTTATGCCTCGCACCCCGATTCGTGACAGCTTTAATCAGTAACAAATGTTTCATTCACCATTATATTACTTGAGTATGGACTAATCCTATACAGTAAAGTACAGAATGATCTTAAAATATATTTTGTCAACTAGTAAACTGAGACTCCCTATATTTACTCGGTACACTACATAATAAAAGAAAAAAAACAATTAATCGTACTACAGTATGTGAATGAGAATGGAGACTCCACTATGGTATGGATGATGATGTAATGACTAATATATATTTTAAGGCTGGTGATCAGTGTTATGGTTTTGTTCCTTCTTACTCCAGTTGAACCCAGTGATGGTGATGTGACTTTTGCTGATCTTGAAATAAAACCAAAGAACAAATCTGTAGGAGAACCAGGTGCAGAAAATCATGATCATACCATGTTTACATCAATTTATATTTTTGTAGAAATTAATTCAGGATTTATTTTTCCAATTAGAAAAATCCAGTGTGGATTCTAATCCTGTATACTCAGAGGTGAAGCTGAACCCAGTGGTAAGAATGATGATGACAACTACATGTTATACATTTAAAAGATAAACCAAACATCATGAAGTAATAAATGTGTGTTGGGTAGAATTTGAGTTAGATCAGCAAAATACTGATTTGTTGTAGTAGCAATTACTTCAGAGTTTTTAACATAAATATCGGGGGAAATACATCTAATATTGCATCCAACTTTATTAAAAACCTGATCTCATGTTTCCTTTTTTTTACAGTATGTCATTTAATGTCATTACAATTTTCCGACTGTGTTCCTGCCATATTGTTGAATGTTGCTATCTAACTCTGTATTCTGCCATGGCCTGAGCAGTAAAGATTCAGATGAACTGATTGATCTATTTTGTGTGTATAATGACTGATAGGGATCCATTAAAAATTCCATTACCTGCTGTCATAGATTTGCCCGTGATGGGTGTGTGCACCCTAATTTTTTGCTCCTCACTCATAAGGGAAATTGAAACTAATGAGCTCATTCAGCTCTGCAGCCATTATATCACAGGACATGCATGGGGGGCAGGGCAACCAAATATAACAGGACTGGTGGCACATCTCAGTTAACGGTCTTCGACTCTCTCCCCCTGGATAAAATGAGTCAAGAACACCAGTTTGGGGTTCAAGAGACATCAGAGGCATCAGGGCTAGCAATGGTGTTATTTGAGTGCAATGGTGTGTTTGCATGGTTTCAAGCTTTAACTCTTAGGAGTTTTGTTTCGCTTCTTGGCAGCTTGCTGAGGGTCAGTCGCTGATCGGCACTTCCACCTTTAGTTACGACTGCCTATCAAGATTTATCAGTTGTTAAATATGTTGGCTGCTGACTTGACCTTTGCACCTTCAGTTCTGGTCTGTTGCTGCAGTCGTCAATCTGTGGTCGGTCCCTTTGACCTACAATGGGACTTGTTGCCAGCAAAATTGTGACTGCTGCCCCTATTTCAGTCCCACCTCCACAGATCCTACTTTCTTCTCACTTTATTCTTTATTTCATATATTTTTTTCCTTTATTATTAAATTAAAAGACTTCATTTTTGATCAAGCCCTCATGCAGTGTCCGTGTGTCTGTGGTGTGCCCTATTTACTAAAATGTTAATACAGAAGTTAAAATTTACATTTTACATTCTCAAATAGCTCCAATAAGAGCATTTCTAAAAGGACATATCATATTTGATCCTGTTCACATTTTATTTAAATATCACAAGTAATTTAATGTGCTGGCATGGTGGCATAGCGCAGCCTCACACATTCAATTCTCGCCTTGGGTCTGTGTACATGGAATTAGCATGTTCTCCCCATTCTTGGTGGGTTTCCTCCAGGTGTCAGGTTCCTCCCAGATGTGCATTACTCTCCAGTTCAAAGACATGTAGATTAGATTAATTGAAATTTCCAAATTCCCCAGTGTGTGTGTGTGTGTGTGTCTAGTTTGTACCCTGCCTCATGCCTCCCTGTATACAGGACAAGCAGTAAATAAAGAATTAACCTGAAATAACGCAGATGCAGATAGTAATATGTAATTAACTTTCTTCACACCATATAGGTGCCAGAGAACCACACTATAGTGAGAAGAGAAATGAACAGTGATTACAATTTAACAGTTGAACAAGGGGGGGTGGTTTATTATGGTGGCTGGGACAAAGACATTGCATACCTGCTTTACTGATCTGTATTTATGTGATTTTTTTGTCTCTCTGCAGTGAGCTATGTGTCTGTGTATGCTGATGGAGCGATGATCAGTTATTTTATACAAAGCCCTTGTTTTAAAAAAAGGAGGAGAAAGAGACATGTTGAAAAGAAATGTTTGGCTAGAAGCACTGCTATTAATAACTAAATAACTTAATTAAATTAATCAAATGATTGATTGATTAAATGATTGCTGTGATGATTTATATTTATTTATTTTATTTTTTCTAGTGAATTTAAGTGAATTTAATATAAGTTCTAGTGAATGCCACCAGAAAGTCTAGATTTCCTATTGCAATCTGTCCTGCTGTGTCTATTGGTCTATAGCACTAGCAAAATCATACCTTAATTTGATAGTAATAAATCCCACTGTGTTATTTTATCATAATATAGCTTACAATTTAAAGGTATATATAATGTATATACGTATACTGCATATCAATGTATACTGCAATATTATTGTAATTTTTACAAAAGCCATATTTTTATGCCTGTTTTTAGCATTGTGTGATCATATTGTGTAACAGACATTTAAAATGATAAATAAGGTCTAATTTTCAAGCATTTTCACAAAACTACTACACAGGACGAAACAACCTGTCATCCATTACAAACTCTGTGAATAACATTCCCTGTTTATACTTCAGAAAGTAAGCTTTAAAGAAGTAAATACCACTAATCTTTATTGCAATTAACCTTCCATAATTGTTGTATTGACTAAAGACATGTGGGAGATTTTTCTCCTACACTAGTTACAGTTGCCTTAATTACAAATGTTGCATAGAAACTTTAACTTTAAAAAGAACCAAAGAAAAGACTCTGGACTCCTTGTAGATCTGGATGAAGTAAGGCAGGATTTATTGCAGCAATGAAACCAAGTGAGCCAGCTCAGCAATGCCTAGGTTGTAGTCCCAAGCATGTCCAAAATCTGACTGAAGTACTGTGACATGGGCACTTCTTTTATACAGTTTTCAAGGGGAGGAGCGCTCACCTAGCCCCCTCCTCTGTACATTTTTTTCTTATTTCTTATCAAATTATTAACCCATTGTAATCCAACTTTTTCCAAGTATTGTCACCCATTGTAATTACATTTTCTCTTATCTTGTTTGCTTACGTCATATACCTCGTCATCTGACTCCATATCTTTTCCCCATTATAGTCTATTTTTCTTTCAAATAATTTTCCATTATCTTTACACTAAGTTTGTTTATTATTAAAAAATATAGGGGCGGCGCTTATTTTACTATATATTCTTAGTTCTTCCGGGTTACTCTACAGTTCTCGACAGACAGGCCATGGGTAAGCACCTCTCTCACACTCATTTTAATTATTTGTCTTATTTTCCTAATTTGTTGTATTTACGTATTTTATTTTATTGTTATAGCTAAGCGCAACTGCCCAAGCACTGAATACATCCCTTTGGACGATTCGGACAGCCAGGACAGTCCAGAGCACAACTCCTTTGAGGACTACACTCCTACTGAACCTGTTGATGACCGAGCCTCAGTGAGTTTTTGCCAAAATGAGTCTGATGGATCATTGACACAATTTCTTCATAAGAACAGTCTTACTTATGTCAGGAAGGATGACTCCGGGCCTGGTCCTTCTAAGAGACCACGTCCGGAGGCACATAGCTCTCCTTTACTTTCCTTCAGGCCCGTGCAACCAGAGTCTAGTACTCCAGCCCAGTCTCTCTTAAGGCCTTTTGGTCTAAGAAGTGTCAGTACTCAGACTGATTTTAAAATGTCTGTTGGTACCCAAACTGATTTTCCTGAAGCGCCTACACCACTTTTGAATCGTGGTATTTCTGTTTTTATTCCTCACACTGATCTTCCCATCAATGTGGTTCTCGGTCAGAGAAGGCTTGATATTTAATTTCTTATGCCTTTTGTTATTTGATGCTTACCCAGGCCCCCTATTTTACTGTACTTTTATATGTTGGGCCTTATACTTTGTATTTTTATTTTATTCACTACTCTTATTAAACTTATTATTTATTAAGCTGAGTGTGTGTCTTTTGGTTATTTGTCTGTGTCCCTTTAAATTTGACATGTCTGCACATGTATCCAGCCCCTGTAACATCACAGTTAAGATCACCCCATGTCTGAGGAGATTACCTCATGTCTGGGGCTATTGTCATTACATAATGTCTAGGGCTAATATCAGCTGACATTACATCATGTCTGGGGACATCAGGTACTTTTGGATGCTCAGGGTACAAAGATTACATCATCCCTAGGGTCTGTTTGGTACCCACTGTCCCCTAAGCATCTCACATCCAAGATGGCTACCTGTCTAGAGTTCGTTTGAGTTCATGCTGCCTGTTCTTGCTACTGTGACATCACACTGTCCTTAGCTCACCTCTGTCTCCTTACCTTACCTCTATGTTCTTTTACTAAGATCAATAGTTTATATCATATTGTTGCATGCACAAGTATATTTAATTAAAATATGCTCACATATTTTCCCCCTCTGTGACTTTTAAGTCACATACGGAAAAAATAATGCAAAGAAAATAGAAAATAATGCTTACACGTTATACCAACTTAATACTTAACTTATAAGCCTTACATGTTACTACAGAGAAAGAAATAAACAGAAAAAAGGAAATAAACCCTACATATTGAACCTTATTACGAAAAGAAACCTTACTTAACCTTAAACTATACATGCAAAAATTACTAAATCAAATTTAAACCATTAACTCAAAGGAAACTTACTAAATCATCAAATTTAAACCATTAACTCAAAGGAAACTTACTAAATCAATTAACTGAATCTTAAAACTCACATATTACCCCCTCACGAAACATCAGTCTAAGAGAGGTAAGTAAAAGATGAGTGAACTTAGCATAAACGAGTATATGAGAGTACAATAAGCATGCAATTGGTTAAATACGAAGAGTCCAGAGGTGGGCGAAAAAACCTTCCGTATAGTCAATTTAGAAGGAAAAATTCCCACCTTGCCAGCTTTTTTGTGCTCGACAGTGCATTCACCACCAGGACTCGACTTCTGTACAATACATGTATGACAAAAACGTTTGAAACCATTAAAGCCATTTAAGCACTCCGTTAGGGTCCCTGTAAATAAAGGAGAGCGTGTCAAGACTTTCAGTCCCTTCTTCAGTCCATGCCTTGCGATCCTCTTCAGTAAATTTGATTACATGCAAGTCCTTACAGCACATCAGCTGTGATAGTGGAATTTGGTTCATCGTGCCTGTCTCCTGACGTAAAAAGTCTAGCCAGACTTCATCAGCGTTTGGAAGAGCTTCCAGTGCACGTTGCAAGGTGGTTGGTATATTTGTCCATAGAATGTCATCTCCCAACATCACTTTAGTTACGGTCTTATCTGCTGCCATGTATACATCGTCAAATTCAATTACCCCACAGATATCATATCCAACCCAATTTTCTTCAATCCCAATACCTCTATAGAGGCCTAGCTTCAGATGTCTTCCAAGCTGATATGAAGTTGTTACCAGACGAAGTCCTCTGCTTATGTCCAGGTCGAACGTTTCCTGTCTCATTGACTTGATCCATTTGAAGTCTCTTGTCAAGACGTTGGCCATCGCGATTAACTTCTTAGTCCCCATCGGACGGTGTGGGAACCAGTCGACCAGATCATGTCTCAAGCCTGCCCATCTTTTCGTTGGGGTCTGTTCCAGAACCTCCATCCATGCATCACGGCAGACTGTACAGGACACTATCCATCGTGGGTCAGGTACCGGTTCCATCCTGCATACATACGTGTATAACAGAGACAGGACAAAAATACAACAAAGACACACAAAACATATTTCTTCTTCTAATACTACTTTTTTTTTCTGGTATAGTTTCTTCAAAACATTAAGTTTGTTTGATTAACATACTATGCTAAATAAACTCAGTATACATGTGAGTAATAAATATACAGTCATTTTGTCCATCATGTAGCAGCGGTAATCTTTTGTGTTCACTTCATTTCCACGTAAATGGAGTCTGCCTCCCAGTCGTCATCTGGTGGTGTTCGTTCTTGATATTCCACAGTCATAGTATATTGTCCCACCATTCTTTGAATGCTTGCTTTCGCCAGGGGGATAACGCAACATGACAATATGAGCAGAGTTCCTAGTACTATCAAAATAATTGTCCCTAGTTTCAGAAGTAGTCCATACCAATTTGAAGGATTCAGCCAATCAAACCAGGAAGTCCATGCATTATTCTTCTGTACGTCTTGAATGATTTTAACATTTTCGTCTCTCATGTCCCTCATGGCTCTTAAAAGTTTAGTTATGTTACCATCTGGGCCTGTGTGTCTTGGAATGTATGTACAACATTCTTCTCCAATTAAGGAACATACTCCTCGTTGAGGTGCCAGCATTGTGTCCAGGGCGAATCTATTCTGTGTAGTCATTAATGTATTTCTATCCAATTGTTCCTGAACCAGTCCTAAGACTCCTAAAGTGTGATTCCAAAATCTTTGTTGATTGTAATAAAGTAGGTTAATCCACCTTGCATTTTTTGAAATTTGAACCCATGGCAAGAAGATTGTCGTGAATGCTCCTCCTACCCTGTTTATAGCCTCATGCTCAGTTAATACACCAACTGGAATACCATCCCAGGTCACTGATAGTCCTCCATCTCTATCAAACTCTTTCCATGTTTCCTTTCCAATCGTTTTCACAAACTTGGCTTCACGTTTATTTCGTCTGTGTTTCTTGCCATATAGTCCTGCTACAATCAAATCTCCTTCTAATAGTACTGGAGCACAACACCCACCCCAGT
The DNA here is from genome assembly GCA_013621035.1 of Clarias magur. NCBI lineage: Eukaryota > Metazoa > Chordata > Actinopteri > Siluriformes > Clariidae > Clarias > Clarias magur. The sequence continues at coordinate 15,311 of QNUK01001504.1, forward strand.
TATTTGGTAAGTTTTGTCTAACTGTAGTTCCCCCACAGTACCAGAATATGTCTGCCAGCGGTGTTGTTCCAGCGCTTAAATCTGGTTGTTGTACTTTTACTATCTCACTGCATGTCAGACTATCTGTTTTATTGTCGCATATCTCGTGCATTTCTATGAAGAATCCTGCTGCTGGCTGTGTTTCATTGCAACTTGGTGATAGATCTCCCATTTCAATGCTTCCATTTGAGTAGATGCATAAAGGATAGCGTTGTTGTGTAGGTGTTATTTCTCTTTGTACAGCATCTAATGTTCCTACAGGTTGATATGAACATTTGCTTATGTTTTGCATCCATTCAGGGCCATAATGTATAGCAGCTGAATGCAAAAGACAGCTAATAGGGCACAATTGTTCACTGTATGTTGGGTTGTCTATACATTCTTTTGTTCCATGTGTTATCACCACACGGGGGGGTCTATTGCTTCTATCATGACACACAATGCAATCTCGCGTGGTTACGGACTCAGCTGTAAATTTCAACCATTGGAAGAACATGTCATTCTTCCATGTCTGGTCAGATTCTGCTTGATTTTTGGGTGATTTCTTTGTTATCTGCGGAATTATTGTTACATATTTTGCTGATTCAATATTTGATATATTGGGCTGGTCGGGTGCTTTTGCATAGCATCCTTTCCATCCTGCAAGTGCAACACATACTCCTCTAATTTCGCCTTCTATTGAATTCTCAAATGCGCACCAACCGTTGGATCTTGGTACAGCTTCTATTAGTCCATCTAATGCTGCCATTTGTGCTTTACTCCAATATGCCTTTTTTCTCATTTCTATGTAGATGCGCACTCTTTCTTTTGGGGGTTGTGTATTATCGACCTCTATTTGGTAGGTTGCTTCCCAAAATCCTGTTCTTTCCCCACTGTCCAATCCAGCTACTATTCTAGCTTTAGTTATTGTAGCTAATGCACAGCGTATTTGTCTCTCTTCATTAGTCCATTTCGGTTGGTTTCTCTTGTTCTTAGTAGCACCACTGTTAATTAGATCAATCATGAAGAGGATTCCTATGCCCATAGACCTCCTTCGTTTCAGGAGGCAATAAGAGGGTGGTTTCTCCATCTGGATCACAACGGTGACACATGGGACTATGGCCAAATAACCTACACAATATTTTTCTTGGGGGGGTTCTTCGTTGGGTATGTTCTTTCAACTGTAGTTGGTTTAAATAATTTAATTACTATCTGAGCCAGTGTTAACTTCTAACTGATTTAATCGCTATCTGAGTATTCTACAACTTTAGGTGTGGGATCTTCTTCTGACTGTCTACGTGCTGTTTCAATTCTAGCACATCTGTGCTCTCGCTGTCTAACTTGGGCTCTTGTTCTAAGGGACGGTCCTCCTTGCTCTGCTTCCCAATCTTGTATATCTTCTTGGGGCCACTCCGGCCAGTACCCTTGTTCTCCTTCTTGTTCTTCTACCCATGGTAACCCTTCAGTGTACCCATAAGGATCTGGTGCTTGTTGCCTGGGCCTTGTGTCACTCTCCTGGGAACCTGATTGCAAACCTGAAGGTCCCGCTCGGGGAGACTCTTCAGCGTCTTCCTGAGGTTCCCTGTCCCTTACCTGGTCTGGGTTTGGGGCCTTGCAGCAATGATTTAAATGGTACCATACATCTTTACCTTGGACTTTTACTGCAGTTGGAGTTGCCAACACCACCTTGTATGGTCATTCCCTTATAGCTTCGTTCCACCTTCTTTTGAATACTCAAATAAACACCCAGTCACCGGGTAGCACAGTTCTCTCCTCTATGTTCTCTTCCTCAGCATCATCAGCTGGATCGGCTACCCTCGGTCTGGTGTTGTCATGTATTGTGTCTCCCTTAACCTGTTGGAAAATAACTTTGTGTATTTCAGATAAGTGCTTCACATAGTGATCAAGTTCACTCTGTAGTTGTTCAAGTGTGGGGCCTTTATAGGGCCCTCGAACAAAGGATGTAAGCATGGGTCTGCCAGTAAGCATTTCGTGCGGTGTTAAGTGTGTATTGCGGTTAGTTTGCGATCTCATACCCATCAAGGCTAATGGCAAAGCTTGAAACCAATTCATACCTGTTTCTGCACATATTTTAGCCAATTTCATTTTCAGAGTTCCATTTGCTCTCTCTACCATCCCCTGAGATTGGGGGTGGTACACACATCCAAACCTGTGCTTGATGTTCAACCACTGAGTCACTTTCTGTACTATCCTGTTTGTGAAATGTTTCCCATTGTCTGAACTGATTGTGTCTGGGATTCCAAATCTTGGTATCACTTCCCTACACAGGAATTTTGCTACTGCCATTGCATCTTCCTTAGCTGTTGCTACAGCTTCTACCCATCTGCTAAATCTATCCACAATCACTAAGATTTATCATTTCCCTTGTAGTCTGGGTTCACCCATGTCCACATAGTCGAACATTATATGCCTAAACGGCCCATCTGGCTCTGGAATATGTCCTATTGGTGATGTGAAGTGTTTTCTAAGGTTATATCTAGAGCATATGTCACAAAACTGTGGCAGTGTTCGATGGACCATAGGTCCTAGATAAGGTGACCACCATGTCTTTTGGATTCTTCTTATTACTTCTCCTCTTGCTACGTGATCATTACCATGAGCTTGCTTTATCAAGGTTATGAGAAAACTTTGTGGAGCTACAAACCGCGCATCTGCACTTCGCCACACGTTAGTATCATTATCTTTTGTTGCTCTTCTTGCTAACCATTTTCGAATCTCTTCACCTGATGCTGCTGCCTGCATGTCTGCTAGTGAAGATAAGTCTGGTGCTGGGGGTGCGTAATCTTCTGGTATAAGTACTAATCTTTCTTCAAATTCTGGACTTGAGCTTGAACTTGAACTTGAGCTTGAACTTGAGCTTGAGCTTGAACTTGTGTTTGAACTTGAGCTTGAGCTTGAACTCGAGCTTGAACTTGAACTTGGCCCTTCATCAGGGTTAACACTTGACTCTGGTGAACTTGGTTCATTGTCTGTTTGTGCTGCGGATTCTGGCATCATGTTTGCCTGATTTACTGCTGCTTTCTTAGCTGCTTCATCTGCTGCTTCATTTCCGTCACTAACAAATGTACCATCTTTCTTATGTGCTGCGCATTTTACTATAGCTAATCTGGATGGTAGTTTGATTGCACCTAGCAATTCTGAAATTGCTTCTCCATGTACTACTGGTTTTCCGTCTGCTCTTTTGTAACCTCTTTGTGCCCATATGGGGCCATACAAATGGCATATTCCATATGCATATGCTGAGTCAGTATATATTGTACATGCTTTTTCTTCTGCTAGTTTACAAGCGCCTGTCAAAGCGATTAACTCAGCTAGCTGGGCTGAACAGGGTTGTGGCACATGTTCAGCTTGTACTACTTTGAAGGCTTTCCCATTTATGTCTGGTGTTACTATTGCATAGCCTGCTTTATTGCTATCCCCATCTCTAAAGCATGAATCATCTACAAAGTATATACAATCTGGGTGTGACAGAGGTTGATTCTCTAAATCTTGACGTGTCTTCAGATGTTCTGCTGACACAAGATGACAATCGTGTGGATCTCCCTCTGTTGGGGTCATCATGCGATCTGCTGGATTTACTGTCTGACACCTTCGTATGGTCAATTCAGGTGCAGAATATTACATCATATCCTGTTCTTCTAGCATTTGTAATTACAAATGATGGGCTAGTCAGGAGTGCATGCAATGCGTGGGTGGTTTACATCACAACAGGATGTCCCATAGTAATTGATGAGGCTTTTTGATAAGCAAAGGCGGCAGCTGCCACACCTCGGTAGCAGGGTGGCATGCCTTTTTCAATATTATCGAGTGCTGTACTATAATAAGCAATTGGTTGCTTACTAGGCCCTTGTTGTTGAGTCAGAACCCCTGTGGCAAAACCTCCATGCTCTGAGACATACAAATGGAATGGCTTATTATACTCTGGACTAGCAAGTGCTGGTGCTGTACAGAGTTCTCTTTTTAGCTGCTCAAACGCTTCTAGTGCTTCAGGTGTCCATTCTAACACTGCACTATTCTTTGTTTGTGGAGCTACTTTTACTATTGCTCTCAAGGGTGCTGTTTTTAGTGCAAAGTCACAAATCCAGTCCCTACTAAATCCTACCATGCCTAGAAAGGATAGCATCTCCTTAACAGTTCGTGGTTTAGGGGCTTTCATTATTGCTTCTATGTGTTCAGGAGATATATGCCTAGATATTCTACCTTCTCTTTACAGAATTGTAACTTTTCTCTGCTAACTTTATGTCCATTCTCAGCTAATACTGTCAAAACTCTTAACGAATCTGTTTCGCATTGCTCTTTTGTTGGGCTACAAATCAGTAGGTCATCGCAGTACTGAATCATAGTACTTTCGATATTTAACGAGGTTAGATCTTGAGTTAGTACTCGATTAAATATTGACGGACTTTCACAGTATCCCTGTGGTAAACGATTGTAAGTCAGCTGTCGTCCTTCATATGTAAAGGCAAACAAGTATTGTGATGCTGGATGTAGTGGAATGCTAAAGAATGCTGAACATAAGTCTATGACAGTGTACCATTGTGTATCTTCTGGTATATTGGACAACAATGTGTGTGGATCAGGCACTATAGGCAATTCTGCTTCTACAATTTGATTTATAGCACGTAAATCATGCACAAGTCTCCATTTATCTGAGTTGGGCTTCCTGACAGGAAATATAGGAGTGTTACAAGGACTTTTAGTCAGAGTTAATACTCCAGCTTCCAATAAGCCATCTATAGTAGGTTTAATCCCTGCTACAGCTTGAGGTGTCAATGGATATTGTCTTTGGTAAGGCAATGTTGCATTTGGTCTTATTTTTATTAAGGCTTGTCCTCCAGACTTAACTAATCCTACATCTGTTGACTGACTTGTCCATAATTTTTCTGGAATTGTTTTCAGCAGTTCCTCCTCTAATGCAGATTCCTTTTCATCTATCTGCCCTACCATCTTAACTGACATTTGTGTGTGCGATGACAACGGAGTGTTACACATCCCCCTCTGACGGTGTGTTGACAACGTCATGTTCCCATCTATTTCTGTGTGTGTTGCCCTCACTCTTTCTATTCCTGAAAAATTTATTTTCAAAAACTTTTGATCTTGTGAAATGTGTACAGAAGGATTAGGAGTTTGTTCCCACTTAGTCACTTCAGCCACTTGCTTGACCATCAATCCTAGCTCTTTGGATTGTGCTTTTTCCCCGACCAGTAAGGAAATGTTAGGGTGCTGTGTTTGGTACTTGATGCCAGTGTTCTATTTGTTCAGTCAGATGTACACTGATGGCTGCTCCTGGAGCGCCTACGATTATATCTCCTAGTATCACATCAGAGACTGTGTTCTCCATCACATCTGACCATAATTGTGCATATTCTTCATCTTGGCTTCCTTGGTCATAGTGCATGGTACAATGCAATGGCAAGGTCGCTCGTTTACAATCTGGTCGTCGTTGTAGGATCCATTCTTCCCATAAGTTCTGTGCATGTTGAGCTCCCTTGCCTGTGCACAACAGCCAATATACTGTATCCAAGTTATTGGGTTTTTCTGCAATCTGTAAGAACTGTCCTATTGTTCCATACAGTCCTTTAGCATTACATTGAATTTTTGCTTTAAGTTGGCACGACAAATCTCTTCCCAGTAAATTAACTGGAGTAGTCCGTGAGAATAATAAAGGTGCTGCTACAGTGGTAGCATTGTGCTACACACAGTGCTACATTCCCTTGCGGTGCTTGTCCTGCTCCATATGATCCTTGAGATTGTGGTCCATTTTGCATTCCCCAAATCATTTGTGGACAGTTTCTTCTAATATGTCCTGCTCCTCCACATTGCCAGCACTGATTCGGGCCCATTTGCCCTGGGGCATTAATTCTAAATTGCTGTCTTCTTGGTTGCTGTTGGAATGGTCCCCTTTGTCCCCTGCCTCCAATAGGCCCGGGGCCCTGTCTTTGCCACCTCATGGGTTGATTTTGTCCTTGCTGGTTTCCAGGTTGCGCATATGTTGGAGGGGCTTGGGTCACTGTTGGCTGTTGCATTTGTGGCACTGGTTGCTGCATTTGCTGTGCTGGTCCAGTAGGGGGCAGTGTTGTCTGATTTTCAGGCACCATTACTGCTGCTTGGACTTTTCCTTTTTCTTTTTCCTTTTTCTTTGCAGCTGCAAATTCTCCTAGCTGTATTTTGTGTAACTGGGTTGCAATTGACTCAGCAGCTTCCTTGGCCTCTTTTTTCTTTTTCCTGTATTGTTCCACATAATGTACAATGTGTTCTTGAAATGTGTCCCATGGTAGTGTATTCAGTCCCACCACGCCTTCTAGGGCTGTCTGGACTTCTTGAGGCATGCATTTTTTCAACATTATTCGGAACAGGCTCTTACTTGTGTCTGTTTGATCCCAGGAACCTCCAGTTTCTTCTCTCCACTTGGTCTGGAAGTCATTGATGGACTTGACAACGTTCTCATCTTCTTTCAGTGTTACTGATTCCACCTTTCCTGGATCCATTTTGGTTGGGTAAGCTTTTCGCAGAGCGTTCCAAACCTTGTTCCTGTGTGGTCCAAATGCTAGGCTATTTCCTACACTTTGTCCAGTTGCTGCTTGCAGGCCAGCCTCATTCAGAATCTCTGTGGTTTTCACTTTCCCAATTGTCTGTGCCAGAATAGCCTTTATATCTCCTATTACCAGGATGTGTCCAGTGGTTTTCTCTTCTAGCTGTGTTAACCATTTCTGTGCTTCATTGCATAAATCTGGTAATTGGTTAGCCAGACCTGTCATATCCATAAATGACCATGGCACATAATGATACTGATTTCCTTTTGACACAAGTGGGTAGTGTCCAGCCGCAGTATATTCTTCTGGGTCTGACATATGTGGTTCGTCATTAAAGTGTATGGGTCCAATGTCTTCTTCATTAGGCCTGGATGAGGTGACATGCCAGCTTGAAGGTTTCTTTGAACCTGTAGATTTTTTTTTTCATAGATGGTCTCATTTCAGATACAGCCTTTCTTGCTTCCTTCAGAGAGTCATTGAGACATCTGTCGAGGTGCTTTTCCAGTCGCTTGAACGATTCATCAAGGGAATCATCACTGTAACCATCTTTTTCTGCAATGTTGGAAATGTCATGTTGATATTCATTTCTGTACACTTGTTTCCTGCTCTTTGGGTGTAGTTGGCTATGTTGTTTTGAAGTGCTTGCCTGTCTCTCTTCTATTATTTTCCTTGCTTCTCTCTCAGGTTCAATGATCATGTACCCTTTTACTTTTCTCTTTACCTGATTTCCCTCCATCGCTTCATTTTCTTCTGTTCCTGCTGTATCTTCGTCTGCTTCATACAGTGATGGTGTGGGTGGTTCTTTATCCATACTGTACGATCTTTCTGGGTTCTCTCTTCTCCTTCTTTTCATCATCCCTTTTTCAGGTGTGACTTGTTTGTTTGCAAACCCCTGTACTTCAGACAGAAATTGTGCATTCCGTTCTTTCAGTCTTTCGATACCTCTTTTCCTTGTTTGTGGCTCTTCAGATTCTCTCGACGCATATGGTTCTGTTGCTCTTTCTTCACTCCATTCCCTTCCATCCTCACTGCCACTTCCGGATGTTGTTGATTCTGGTGTTTCTTCCATCTGTCCGTTCATCCACTCAGTGTCACATGACGTTACTTTAATTTTTCCCAATACTTGTCATTTGACTTCAAATCCAAATGTACCTTTATCTTGTTCATGCAGCTTCTGTAGTGGGTAAATTCCTCCACCCTTCTGTTGCATGTGTTCCTCAGTGTATGGTGGTGGTCTCTCTAATTCTAAGCTTATTTTCTCTTTTCTTCCCTTCTGGGTTTTCTCTTTCCTGTCTTCACTCCTTTCCAGCTTCTGATCTTTCTTTCCTGACTTTGCTTCTTGTTTTTCTTCTTTAGTTTCTCCCTCCTTCTTTTTCCCTTCATTTTCAAACCATTCTACAATTTCTAGCTTTTGTTCTAATTTAATCCTTCCCTTACTATCCTTCTCTTTAGTGGTGTGTCTGAGCATCTCCTTTACTTCTTTACAATTTTCTTCTTTAAAGGTTCCCTCTTTAGGCCATTGTAATTCTCCTGATGTCCTGTCATGCCATTTTACCATGCATTTTCTGATATACTTTTCATCTTCCTCGTGTTTAGCTATAATTATGTCTACAGGTGTCGCTGGCTTTGGCCATGCGTTTTTCCCACGGCAGAATAACTTCCCCATCACACCCTTTTGTTCTGTCTTATAGTGTGATTTCTTGTGCCTCTTTTCTCGCTTATTTCTTGTAATTCTCTTAGCGTGCGTTTTATGACTGCTGCTGGTCTTTAACAGTTGTTTTTTCTTTATATGTTTTTTAAGCATAAACGCTTTTTTTAAAGCTCTAAACGCAATATATCAAAAACTGGGTATTGTCGCAGCAGTGAAATGAGCGGAGTTAAACCAGGGGGTCCTCCTAGTCCTCCAAATTCTAGCGTACTATTTATTACTCTTAAACGAACCTCTCTAGGAATTAACCCTAGGAAAGAGCTCATTTCTTCATTCTAAAATATGATGTAAGTATTAGAGTGTGTGTGTTACAGTTGAGGTCTAATACGTCAGGTATTAATGAAAGCCTAAGCGTCCACTCTCCCTTGTCACACTCTATGTTTTTAAGTAGGTCTTTTCCTGGATTATTCAACAACCATCTATTTGTTTCACTCTGATCCGATTCTGAAATTCTAAACTCCCGTTCACACTTGGTTGTGACTCCTTCTTCACTTATCTGCTCATCCCAGTTAATTACTCTGAATCCATGTTTTTATCTAATATATATTTAATATTTATAACCTAGGTGCAATTATTATTTTATGCACTATATTTATTATCATTAGTGTTGTGTCGTTGACTACACTACACGTAAAGGTACCTTTTGTATCTTACTTAAGCTTATCTTTAATAACTTATATGTTGCTGCGCATGTGTACACTAGTCCAAAGGAATTATTATTTTATAATACTAATAGGCTGGTACATTCAGTACCTGTACCGCTCCCGTGTCACAGAAGAAGCTGATGTCACAGTGAGTTCTATGTCTGGTAGCACATCACTGATTATGTCACAGACAAGACTATGTCACAGTAAGCTCTATGTCACAGACAAGACCTATGTCACAGTAAGCTCTATGTCTAGTGGCATGTACCTCAGCCACACAATTCCTTTAATATTAGAGATATTATCTATTACTTATATGCTATTTTCTTATATTCTTCTATTTAAATTTATTATTAATTTATAGCAAATCAGAAAATCCAATTTTTGGTCTTCTATGTTCTTTTTAGACTATTTCTAATACTATATCCCTCTTAACTAGGCCTTATATTTTTTTTTACACACATACATAAATTCAATACAGACTTTTCACATAAATATAACACACTCACATTTAAGAGACGCACATACAAGACATATGAACAATACATGACACAAGCGCTTTCTACTACAATTTCAAAAATTTGAGTACTCTGAACAATTTCAACAATAAAATATTTTATCACACAACCTGGGCCCAGAAAACATCAATTCCACCTGTAGGAATTTTCAAATAGCGCTCACCTACAGGAATTTTCACTCTACACCTGGCTGCACACGCGTCTCAGAATGGTGAGTCACCTATATGTTCTGTGCCTAAAGGCGGACTCAGGAATTTTTCACCTACCACGTCTGGAGCCGCAGCTCCTACTTAGTGTATTGCAGGAATTTTTCGTGGGTCCAGCCCCACTGGTTGGCAAGTTTCCACGTCAGGCCTTGACCCAACACAGTGGCGTTACCTCACTTATCACACAACGTATAAAATAGTAATAAAGAGAATATAAAACAAAAATCACAAAACAAAATAAAACTTATGGAGATCTCTTAATAATTTGTTACTTGATCCAGTCTTTTACTTGCTAACATAATTTTACAATCAATTAATTTATCAATATTGGCAACTTAAATTTTACTTTGTTCAATATACCTTAGGAGTACCTCTCTCCACCTGGAAACACGCACACTAACAGACCATGAACTTCTAATGCAGAAATTTGATCAAACAGGTTTTCTGCTTACCTTTTCTTATGCCGGCAAAAGTTGATGGTCTGTCAGCCCGCGCTGGTCCCAGGTCCCCGGAGGAGCCCTCCGTAGAGGCAATCACGTCGGGGTCACCAATAAATGTGGGAGATTTTTCTTCTACACTAGTTACAGTTGCCTTAATTACAAATGTTGCTTAGAAACTTTAACTTTAAAAAGAACCAAAGAAAAGATTCTGGGCTCCTTGTAGATCTGGATGAAGTAAGGCAGGATTTATTGCAGCAATAAAACCAAGTGAGCCAGCTCAGCAATGCCTAGGTTATAGTCCCAAGCATGTCCAAAATCTGACTGAAGTACTGTGACATGGGCACTTCTTTTATACAGTTTTCAAGGGGAGGAGCGCTCACCTAGCCCCTCCTCTGTAAATTTTTTTCTTATTTCTTATCAAATTATTAACCCATTGTAATCCAACTTTTTCCAAGTATTGTCACCCATTGTAATTACATTTTCTCTTATCTTGTGTGCTTACGTCATATACCTCGTCATCTGACTCCATATCTTTTCCCCATTATAGTCTATTTTTCTTTCAAATAATTTTCCATTATCTTTACACTAAGTTTGTTTATTATTAAAAAATATAGGGGTGGCGCTTATTTTACTATATATTCTTAGTTCTTCCGGGTTACCCTACAGTTCTCGACATGAGTCTGATGGATTATTGACACAATTTCTTCATAAGAACGGTCTTACTTATGCCAGGAAAGATGACTCCGGGCCTGGTCCTTCTAAGAGACCACGTCCGGAGGCACATAGCTCTCCTTTACTTTCCTTCAGGCCTGTGCGACCAGAGTCTAGTACTCCAGCCCAGTCTCTCTTAAGGCCTGTTGGTCTAAGAAGTGTCAGTACTCAGACTGATTTTAAAATGTCTGTTGGTACCCAAACTGATTTTCCTGAAGTGCCTACACCACTTTTGAATCGTGGTATTTCTGTTTTTATTCCTCACACTGATCTTCCCATCAATGTGGTTCTGGGTCAGAGAAGGCTTGATATTTAATTTCTTATGCCTTTTGTTATTTGATGCTTACCCAGGCCCCCTATTTTACTGTACTTTTATATGTTGGGCCTTATACATTGTATTTTTATTTTATTCACTATGTAGCCACACATTCCTTTTTATTTTGTCCGTACTCTTATTAAACTTATTATTCATTAAGCTGAGTGTGTGTCTTTTGGTTATTTGTCTGTGTCCCTTTAAATTTGACATGTCTGCACATGTATCCAGCCCCTGTTACATCACAGTTAAGATCACCCCATGTCTGAGGAGATTACCTCATGTCTGGGGCTATTGTCATTACATAATGTCAAGGGCTAATATCAGCTGACATTACATCATGTCTGGGGACATCAGGTACTTTTGGATGCTCAGGGTACAAAGATTACAACATCCCTAGGGTCTGTTTGGTACCCACTGTCCCCTAAGCATCTCACATCCAAGATGGCTATCTGTCTAGAGTTCGTTTGAGTTCATGCTGCCTGTTCTTGCTACTGTGACATCACACTGTCCTTAGCTCACCTCTGTCTCCTTACCTTACCTCTATGTTCTTTTACTAAGATCAATAGTTTCTATCATATTGTTGCATGCACAAGTATATTTAATTAAAACATGCTCACAGACAATTATTATTATTATTGACACAAAGATATATCACCTTGGAAATAATAATAATAATAATAATAATAATAATAATAAATAAATAATAATAAAAAACATACAGATAAAACAAATAAAAGCCAATAGCAAATAAAATATAGGGACATAGACAATTTAAATGAAGCTGAAAAATTACTTACAGTTTTTCCACAATCTAAATGTGTGATGTGTAATACAACAAAATTATTGTGATTCATCATATGAATTAAGTAAAAAAAAAATCAATAAAGCAAAACACTTGTGGTTAAATACTAAAAAAAAAATAAAAAAAATGACCATTAAAGCACTTTGATATTTAGAAATATTAATATTCAACAGTGCTGCTGCTAGGAGACAGTGCTGTCAATCATCGTATGACTGGACACACCCATAGTGTTCTTGTTTTAGCTTGTTACAGTAACCAGTTCAAATAAATGAAAAAGTAAAATAAAAAATTTGCAATGAAATAAAATGTATGTGGATATATTACAAGACTGAGGTCTGCAGCTGGAAGCCTGGAGAGTTTTAACACCTCCTCCACATTTTGTTCTCATTCTTCAACTTTGTTCAAATAAGCATTTTCGCTTCCCTTCTGTCACTTTAAATGAAAGCAAACAGTGAAACAAATATTCCTTAAGAGTTGTGTAGAAAACACATTTGAATAATTAAAATGGAATTCTGCTGACACCTGAAGACATAAAGGGTTAAGGCTGACTAAGCAAAAATATAAATTAAAAAGTGTTCTGAGAAGCCCACTGTTACACCAAGTCTTTCATTACCTTTTTCTCCCGCCTAGAGGGTGCTGTTTCACACAGGTTTAATTAGAACTTAGTTTGACAAAACTTTATTTGTTGTGCGTGCTAACAAAAGGACTCATAAAGCAGGCAACCATTTTACAACAGAGAGCTCGTGTGCTTCTCTCATCATATTTCAGTTGTGTAAAACCCTCAATGAAGTCATAATTCGTATTCATTGTTTATATACCTTGTGTTTGCATCTTCTTTAGACATCTTTCGGTGACACTCTAGCGTTTTCACATGTACAGTATTGTGTTCTCAGAGATCGCTATAACTAGCATTGCTGTGCAACTAGCATTAAAAAATCATTGTATTTTGTTTAGGCGGCATGGTGTTGTGGTGGTCAGCACTGTCGACTTGCACCGCCAGGGTCCGGGTTCAATCCCCGGCCAGACTCGGTTCCCATCTCTGTGTGCATGGAGTTTGCATGTTCTCCCCGTACTTTCTCCCAAATTGCCTGTAGTGTGTGTGCCCTGCGATGGATTGGCCATCCATCCAGGTCCAGAGTGTACACTGCCATGTGCCTTAAGTCTCCGGGGATAGGCTCCAGGCCCCCTGTGACCCTGAATACAGGATTAAGCAGTATAGATGAGTGAGTATTTTTTTTACCTGTAGGTAAGCAGTTTCACAAAGTAAGAGAGAAGGAAAAGAGAAAAGAACGTAACAAAGTCAAGTAAAGAGAATACTTACCTGATCTTACCTGAGTGGTCATTGAAGTCGACCCATCATCTCCTCTCAATGTTTATCTGTATATGCATGTCAGACACACATGCAGAGGACAGAATACCCACACTCCCAAAAACAAACCTTATTAAGCACCCAGCCAAACCTGAATGACTAAGAACATTGTCACAACAGTTTTTAGTAAATGAAAATGAAGACAAAATAAAAATGATGTTTCCTACCAGAAGAGAAGTTTCCCCAGTGTCTAATGTTTGACCTCTAACCTGTACTAATTAATCAGCATAATCAGCATACTACAGTATGCATCCTTAGGACAGGATGTTTATGGTATTTGTCAGGAACAAACAATAATAATAATAGTTTCCATACATTAATATTAAAATAATAATAATAGAATAACCTAGTTAGGATAACATCTCTGCGGTACTGTACAGGACTGCAGGACTTCAGTGCAGGATAATAATCATACAGTATTTTAACTACATTCCAACTGTATTGTACTGCATTGAACTTCACAAGGGTAATTAATTAAAAAAAACATAGAATCATCATATCAATCAAATCAATAATGAGAGCAGGGTCAACATATTATACAGATACAATGGAGTTAATTGTTTATATCAGGTAGGTGTGTCCAAATATGTTATATATTAATGTTACAGTTGTTTACTTAATATACATTACCCACTGCAACATGCTTAGTAGCTTTATTGTTACTTTATCTTTACTTATTGTTGCTGTGCATCCTAGTAGAGCATTCTGAGGCTCTGGCGTGACAGAGACATACAGTAGTCCACAATAATCCATGTGCTTTGATTCAATTACATAATTGAATTACAATTCAATTATAATATATATATTAGTCTCATTGTGATTTTATAGTTTTCATCAATTCTGTATTTAGAATTGTAGATGTATTTCTAATTACATTATTTAGTGCTATGTGAAATGACTTGATTGTTTATGTGGTCAGTCCTCGTGTATTTTCTTACGGACTACTCTTGGCCCCCTTTTGGATGTTTGAACACTGCTATATATGTATGTACATTATGTAGATTATTAATTATTAATAATTATAATTTTTATTATTATAACATTTAGTAAACACAGATTGGAACATGATAATGTGTGTGACTAACACACCTCAATCCAACAACCTGTTGTACAGTCATATTTACTGCTGACTTTTTTTTTTCTTTTAGAAAATGTGCTAATTGATGTCATGTGAATTAAACACATGCACTGCAATGAAAATATAGATTTAACGCATTTAATTAAATTAAATCCTACAGAACTGGCTGGAAGATCTAGTTTTAATTACAATTTCCAACTAGATCTGTGAATCTGTAATTAGTTTATATACACAGAATATATAACAGATTATGCAGTCTTATACTGTTTCAAAAAAGATTTACAGATGTGTATCTGTGTAACTGTAAGGGTCCACCCCTAGAGGGCACTGTGTGCACGTTTTTGTTTTTTTCTGTAGTTTTTGTTAGTCGACTCAGTTTCCCAGAAGGCACCTCGGTCAGGTGATGACAGAACTCACCTGAACCGAGGTGGCTCATTAGTACTGTGATAAATAATATTGTTATAAATGCCCTGGGTTGGGCATTAATACTGTCAGTGGGCATTTGTTTTGATTTGGTTATGTTTTGATTGTGTTTTATTATTTTGGTTCATATTGGGCTCTGAATGGTCTTGTTATCAGTGCGATGTGTAAGTGTACTTTTTAGTTTATTCTGTCTGTGATGTGAATACTGTGCTGTGTGTTTCTTGTGTTTTTTTTTTTTGTGTGTCTTCTGTGTTCAGTGTTTCTCTCCTGGTCCAAGGTTCCTTCTCTAGCCTCCAGTGTGTTCCCCATTTCTTCCCCTAGCCTTTAGTGTGAGATTAAGAGAGAAACCCAACTGAGCCATTCTGTTGCTGTCTTCAAGTAATAAAGAAAAAGCAGTCATTAGCACAAACTGATGGAAAGAGAATCGACAATGCTGTCATAGAGGAGTGAGCAGAGTTCTTGTATGAAAAGAATATACAATGTTACTTACTTTGAAATAATTTATATGATTTTAACCATAGATTTTGCTAGAGTGATGTACTGAGTGTAAGAAATAAATGTTCTTAATAATAATAATTAAAAAAAGTCCATATTTTTACTCAAAGTCTGAGGGTGGAGCTTCTGATAAATGACTTAGATAAAAACACTTTTGCCAGTAAATTGAAATTTTAATTTCAATTTAATGTATATGCTATTGGAGAGAGTTTAATCTCAACATTGAAAAGAACCTCTGAAGTCCTTAATGTTTTATTTCTAATAATTGTTCATTGTTAAAGACAAGCTCAATGTCTGTGGATGAAATAATGTATCATATAACATATAA
This sequence comes from Clarias magur, assembly GCA_013621035.1. Lineage (NCBI taxonomy): Eukaryota > Metazoa > Chordata > Actinopteri > Siluriformes > Clariidae > Clarias > Clarias magur. The sequence continues at coordinate 30,921 of QNUK01001504.1, forward strand.
GCAAACTCCTACTGTTATTTTTTTTTTAATCTGCAATTTAATTTAGTACTTTTATATAAATATTTTGTATTTTTATAAATCTTTATAATGTGCTATAAAGATTTATTGAATGAATTTAATAAAAAACAATCCAATACAAGGTGTTGTTAATTTCTGTCACGACCCGCCAAGCCACAGCTCTGTCTTAATCACTTAAGCACTCCTGCTCCATGTTCCCTACCGCCCCTTATGTCTCACCGCCTCATCCTCCGCTCTCCACACACCTGTGTCCCATCACTAATCATCTCCCTTACCCATTTAAACCACACGCTGACACCACCTTGTCGCCAGATTATTGAGTGCCTTCCATAGCCCAATTTTCCAGCGTTCTCCTAGACCTTGCTTTCCTGATACCGACCACGCTTTGTTTTTTCCGACCACGCTCTCGCTTCACGTTTTGGATTTCCACGCTCACAGACTTTTGTATTATCGACCAACGGACCTGTTTTGACGACTGCGAACTTGGATCACGGATTTTCTCATTGTCTCTCTGGTTTTGAACCCTGCTCACCCATCGACCACGATTAAGCTCTGCAAAGCAGCCACCAATCTGCACGACTTCTCCGCGCGCTCGTCGCCGTCATCGCGAAGATCACGCTCTCGCCGGCTCCTCGCGCTTCCGCATTCCTGCACGAAGCGCGCTACACACAAGGGTAGCGACAGTGAAACACACCACTGCTCCATCAGTCATTCATTAGAGGACCATGATGGAGTTCAGTCCACTCTCTGTGATGCTCTGTGAGTGAATGTTCTTTTTTATGAAAGTTCATCATTTATTCATTTGCAAATTAATTAAGATTAGTTCATCTCATGTCTATTTAGAGATGAGCTGATAATACAAATTGATAAATAGTTATAAAGTGGACCTAGAGACGCACTTTTTTGCTATAGCTATATCTATACATGACTACAAAACACTGATAACGAGATAACACTGCCACAATAGTTTTATATGTCAGAATGAACCTTATTAAAAAACAGCATATGCACACACACACACACACACACACACACACACACACACACACACACACACACATATATATATAGAGTATATATATATATATATATATATATATATATATATATATATATATATATATATATATATATATATATATATATATACTTACAAGTATAACATTTTAAAATTAGCTAACTGTTGCTTCTGTAATCAATTGTAGAAGCAATAAACATACATTTTTCTATTTTCATAAAACTATATATTGTTTTAACTGAATAATCTCATATTTGTGTCTATATCATCTGTCATGTAGATGAGGTTATTTGCATGTTGAGTATAGATATTAGTCATATAGTATATATAGTGAGCAGAGCATATGGCTGTTATGGTTTTGCCCTTCTTCTTTTTCTGTGAGATGTAAAGAAGATGAGGAGGTGTGAATGTGTCATATTTGATTTAAGATAACCTCCTTGGTACACATGTTATTTTTTCTTTCTTTGTATGTGGTACGTAAGATTTGTGAAAAGAAAAAGAAAAAAAATCCTTCTAATTTCTTTTATATATATATATATATATATATATATATATATATATATATATATATATATATACGGACAAAATTGTTGGTACCCTTTGGTCAATGAAGGAAAAACTCACAATGATCATATAAATAACTTTAATCTGACAAAAGTAATAATTTCTATGAATGTTAACCAATGAAAGTCAGACATTGCTTTTCAACCATGCTTCAACAGAATTATAAAAAAATAATAAACCCATGGAACAGGCCTGGACAAAAATGATGGTACCCCTAGAAAATACTGAAAATAATGTGACCAAAGGGACATGTTAATGCAAGGTGTGTCCACTAATTAGCATCACAGGTGTCTACAATCTTGTAATCAGTCAGTGGGCCTATATATAGGGCTCCAGGTCGTCACTGTGTTGTTTGGTGACATGGTATGTACCACACTCAACATGGACCAGAGGAAGCGAAGCAAAGAGTTGTCTCAGGAGATTCGAAAGAAAATTATAGACAAGCATGTTAAAGGTAAAGGCTATAAGACCATTTCCAAGCAGCTAGATGTTCCTGTGACTACAGTTGCACATATTATTCAGAAATTTAAGATCCATGGGACTGTAGCCAACCTCCCTGGACGTGGCCGCACGAGGAAAATTCATGACAAATCAAAGAGACGGATAATCCGAATGGTAACAAAAGAGCCCAGAAAGACTTCTAAAGAGATCCAAGGTGAACTTCATGCTCAAGGAACATCAGTGTCAGATCGCACCATCCGTCATTGTTTCAGCCAAAGTGGACTACATGGGAGACGACCAAGGAGGACACCATTGTTGAAAACAAATCATAAAAAAAGCCAGACTGGAATATGCCAAACTACATGTTGACAAGCCACAAAGCTTCTGGGAGAATGTCCTATGGACAGATGAGACAAAAATGGAACTTTTTGCCAAGGCACATCAGCTCTATGTTCACAGACGGAAAAATGAAGCATATGAAGAAAAGAACACTGTCCCTACTGTGAAACATGGAGGAGGCTCTGTTATGTTCTGGGGCTGCTTTGCTGCATCTGGCACAGGGTGTCTTGAATCTGTGCAGGGTACAATGAAATCTCAAGACTATCAAGGGATTCTAGAGAGAAATGTGCTGGCCAGTGTCAGAAAGCTGGGTCTCAGTCGCAGGTCATGGGTCTTGCAACAGGACAATGACCCAAAACACACAGCTAAAAACACCCAAGAATGGCTAAGAGGAAAACATTGGACTATTCTAAAGTGGCCTTCTATGAGCCCTGACCTCAATCCTATTGAGCATCTTTGGAAGGAGCTGAAACATGCTGTCTGGAAAAGACACCCTTCAAACCGGAAACAACTGGAGCAGCTTGCTCATGAGGAGTGGGCCAAAATACCTGCAGAGAGGTGCAGAATTCTCATTGACAGTTACAGGAATCGTTTGATTGCAGTGATTGCCTCAAAAGGTTGTGCAACAAACTATTAAGTTAGGGGTACCATCATTTTTGTCCAGGCCTGTTCCATGAGTTCATTTTTTTAAATAATTTTGTTGAAGCATGATTGAAAAGCAATGTCTGACTTTCATTGGATAACATTCATAGAATTCTTATTTATTATTATTTTTGTCAGATTAAAGTTATTATTTCTGTGACCATTGTGAGTTTTTCTTTCATTGACCGAAGGGTACCAACAATTTTGTCCACGTGTGTGTGTATATATATATCCCCACAGGACAGTACATCCATTCTACTTTTGTTATCTTTTAATTGTAACACTTACTTTGGAAACGTTTCTGCACAAAACAATCCCAATGCACTCATACTGTTGGGAAATAAACTTTTTTGAAACTAGAAAATAAATAAATGGGAAAATTAATCTTTTTAAATTAAAAAAAGGAGATGAACAGAAAAAAAGGTAATATTTTGATTCAAAGTGTGAGCGTTGAGATGTGCTCCTGAAAAATTACTTGGATAAATTCGGTATATTTGAGATGGGAATGTGTCTGCTATTGGAATGAGTTTAATTCTAAAATCATAAGCAGTCTATAAAAACCTAAAAAAAAGAATTAGGGGTTCATTGTTTTAAGGTGTGTATTTTATATTTAGTTTGACTGTAATTAGTAGTGTGAGAGGATTTGTGGACGCACTTCATGTGATACAACTCCTGAGTATATATTTGTTTTAATCTGCATTTTTATTTTGTTTTCTTCATACTCACATACTAAAAGGTATAGTAACCCAAATAAATTAAAAATATCCCATAAAATATATTTGTATGTTGTATAAAAAAAAATCTATTTTATAACATTACATTCCTTAAATCAGATAACTTGCTCCTTAATACTTAGCAGTTTTAGAGTAGAAAATCTCAGTATAGTAAAGTTCAGGAGGAATGAGGAATCAAACAGAATCAAACTCTTACTGCATGTCTACACACTGGTACACTGATGTACAGGACTAACATCACACTCAACATGTCCAAAACACAACATGGGAAATTAACATTACAGCAGTGACTATAGCTGTTTCAATTTGCTAAGGCTCTGTGTTACTGATCAGAGCACCAGCAAACTGCTACTGTATCACTGGGTGAGCCTCTGCTCTGACCTCAGATTCTTAACACACTGCAAAGAAATGAATTTTACTGTAAAGGCTTCTTCCTATTATTTAAATTCGTACTCTTCACACTTTAAAAGGAAGTACAGAAGTGGAAGTGTAAAGAACATTAAAGCTGCTGAATCACCAGAAAGTGATCAACTATCACTGAAACATGAGTCTTCATCAGACTGATAGTTTACTAAAACTTTACTATAAAAAAGTTTATAAAACTGACTATAAATCAAAAGTAAAATATACTCAACAGAAATGCATTTTAAATTTGTTTCAGTTAAAATCACAATGTTTCCTTTCTAAAGCCACTTCTGATATAAAGGCAAGAATCTGTTGTACTGGCAGTTTATTTCCATCCAAACTGAAATCCTTAATTTCAATTGGATGATCACCTGTTGTTACTGTATTTGTTGTTATTTATATTTAGCAGACGCCGTTATCCAGACCACCGCTTTGTGGAGAGGCCTTCAGGATTGTTACACTAATGGATATGATCATCTGTTGTACTATATTACGTTGAAATGTGTGAGTTTTTTGAGGGGTTTTAACATTATTTATTTATTTATTTATTTAAGAATACATGTTGAGAGGAATATCACCCCATCATTTATGTAAAATCTGCACATTACAGAGTGATGTGTGTTGGTTCTATACTTCTGCTCAACTGTTCTGATGGCTCTCTGGAGATAAGAAGTCGAATCTGTAATTTCATAATGTCTTTACTTAGATTGTTGTAACAGTACCAGAGAAGCAGTTGTACTTCTGACCATCCTCATGGACTGTAGAGCAGTAAAACATCTGCCCAATAGCTGTTAATATTGTTCAGCCTTTATTCATCACATATAAAGTACATTACTGCTATTAAAGCCACATGTTCTTTCCTAAATCACATCAAGACACCTATCATACTGTTATTCATGTCATTCCGTGTCATTAGGACATTGATGATAGGGATGTTCAACTGAATTGCCTTTCAATTTCATTTATATATCAAGTTTCTTTGTGGTAAAAAAAAAAAAAAAAAAAAAAAACTTTAAAGAATCAAAAACTATTGAGAAGAGTTTGTAAATATTAAGCTTATCAGTTTGTTCCTGGGGCGGCACGGTGGTGTAATGGTTAGCACTGTCGCCTTGCACCGCCAGGGTCCGGATCCGATTCCCGGCCAGGCTCGATTCCCGTCTCCCGTCTCTGTGTGCATGGAGTTTGCATGGAGTTTTCTCCCCGTGCTCGGTGGGTTTCCTCCGGGTACTCCGGTTTCCTCCCACAGTCCAGAGACATGTAGGTTAGGCTAATTGGCGTTCCCAAATTGCCCGTAGTGTGTGAATGAGTGAGTGTATGTCTGTGTGCCCTGCGATTGATTGGCACCCTGTCCAGGGTGTACCCTGCCATGTGCCCTAAGTCTCCTGGGATAGGCTCCAGGCTCCCCGTGACCCTGAATACAGGATTAAGCGGTTCAGATGATGAGTGAGTGAGTGAGTTTGTTCCTGGTAAGGAAGCCCAAGATGACAATTGCAAGGAAAATTCCCTGAGATGACAATAAAAAGAAACTGTGGGCAAAATAAAAGTTCCAACAGTGATTATCTGTTTTTTTTACTCACTTATGGCCTCAGTAGAGAGGTGAGTTGTGGTAGCTTTTATAGTAGCTGGTGCACTATATAGTAGTATACTCAGTTAAGGGTAATTATGCCCGAATCTATATTTATTCTTATATAGTTTTAAATAAAACTGAACACTAAAAAATTAAAAAGTACAAGCTGTCAGGTTTGTATATGTGTGAAAAATGTTACATCCTGCCAACGCCTCGCTCTCGCTCTCTCTCTCTCTGCCTCACACACACATGCGCACGCACACATGCACACATGCACACACACACACACACACACACACATGCACACATGCACACACATAAGCCCACGCACTGTAGAATGCAACAGGAAGTGTAGAGAGTCAAACACATCACTTCTCTGTCAGTCAGTCAGTCGTTACAGGAAGATGATGGAGCTCAGGCCGCTGCTCTGTGAGTAAATATTCTCTTTATCTTATTTTAATATAATAAAGTGTGTTACTGTTTGGGCAGGAAAACAAGATTGTGAATTAAAATTATTCACACATCAACACATTAATCACAGCTTAATGTAGTCCAGCAAAACATTAGAGTGTGCAACTATCTTTGGCCAGATGGGATAAGATTAAATAATTAAATAAGTAAGAAATAAATTGGTCATTTTCAGCATGAACCTCGTTCCACTCATGTCTCCCCAACAATGTTGTTGTGATTGTTACAATTACAGGTTGAAAATTCAAGTTTTAAATTATAATAAAAGACAGTTCATTCATGTGTTTATTTACTTCTACTAAACGGTGAAAATTCACCACTGATTCCTGATTTCTCAGGTTAGTTTATGAAATGCAACGTCTATTTAGCGGAGAACTGATAATACTGTTTGTCATTTTTTGCTACTAACAGATATATTTAAATGAATACAAAGCTAGATAACAATGGCAAAATAGTTTTATATTTCAAGCTGAACGTTACATGTTTAAAACACACAAAAATGCTCAGAAGTTGTGAATATGGAAAGTTGAAAACATGTAAGTACAGTATGCTGTTTCAAAAGAGGACAAGGAGACAAACTAAAGGAAAAAGGGCGTGTCCTTTAGAAACCTCCTCTCATCAATATTATTTTTTTTATCAATAATTTAGTTTTAAAAAATGTTAAATAAAAAAAGTAGCTGCTTATAAGTTAGTGAGAAGTAAGAAGCGGAGCATGTGGTTGTTGTGGTTTTGCTTTTCTTCTCCTTCCTTTTCTTTTTCTTTTTTTTCTTCTTCCTATCTTTTTTTAATAGGTGTGAAATGTGAACAAGAAGAGGAGGTGTGAATGTGTCATAACTGACTTAACATAACTTCCCTGGTGCACTGTAAACCCTAATGTTCAAAGTAATTGAACACATTAAGCTGTTAACTTAAATAATTGCAATTAGGTCAAATTAATAGACCTTTTTGAGCATTCAGAACTTTTTGACATTTATGATTTTGTAGAAATGACACTTTTCAAGTTAGCTGAACAAATTTGATATTTTATGTAATCGTAAGTACTTAAGTAACAATAATTTAAGTAAAACCTCCACGAATGTAAAATCTATAGAGCACTCATGGCGCAGTGGTAAGTGTTTCGTCTGCCATGTGGAAGGGCCAGGTTTGATTCTTGGGCTGGATGGTCTACAAAAGTTTTTTTTTTTTTTTTTTTTGCACAAGTTCAACAAACTCAAAAACTGATAGTTCTGTTTACTGGAAATTGGAAACCTTTACTTAAAAACATTTGATGTAACTGATTACCTCAAATATTTTGAGTTTTGCCAACTTAATCGGATTTACAGTGCATATATGGATATTTAGGTGAGTTGCCTATTGTTTACATAAAAAGGCATCTTGTTCACATTTAAAGGGGAATTTAAAACCAGAGTTTGTACATTAGATGTGGGAGGTGAAGCACACACACCATTAACACAGTATTTTGACAAAAATGTATCTAAAATTGTTGAACATTTCACAGCCAGTTTATCACAAATAATAGCTGTTTAAAATAGAAGCTATATCAGATTAAGAAACAAACATTTTAAAACTTTAGTGGCTAAAACTAAATCACAAAATAATTAAGCAGCTGAACAGATCAGAAAATTACAGAACAAAAACACAACTGATTTATAAAATTTAAACAAACTGGCTTTAGTTTCGACTGAGTAATCTGATTGGACAAGATGAAAATAAGTGATGATAAGGGACAATAACTCTATTCAGATATTTAACTATATTTATCCCTCTACATCCTAGATGTTCTATTAGTTACACCGACTGTCGGTTGCAGCGCAGCTGAAAGTAGGTCTGTACGGTCCATACTGAGGAGAGAGCAGCTGCCAAAATTCACATTTAAAATCAATCACAGAAGCGTTTCAGCAAGAAAACACATCTGATAATAATAACAAAATTACTTTGACTCTTTAATAATTGCTTCTAAGTTCTTATTTGCATTCTGACCAATTTACATTCCTTTATTTACGCATATAATACTTCCTCCTGATACAAGGCTAAATTTCAAATATCTCCAACCCCTGATCAAGGGCCCTACTTGGTGTGTGCGGCAATGTATTGAACACATTAGGGCATTAGCTTTTCATTTGGTGCTAAGTGGGAAATTCGTCCCTAGACCCCTTAAAGGAGCAAAATAATTAAGCATAATAATTTGAAATATAGTTGCAAGCAACGATGACGGGCCCAAGCACCCTGTGCCATTCCCACCCCAGCACACCGCGCAACCTGTGTCATTCGAGTGTGTTAAGACCTCAAAAAACCCATCTCGACTCAGTTGTACCTCACAACCTGCACACATCACACACTATCCAGGGCTAATGTCAGTTTGGGCCCTAAATATTTGTTGAGTGCATTAGTGTGTGTGTGTGTGTGTGTGTGTCTGTGTGTGTGCGTGTGTGTGTGTGTGTGTGTGTGATGTCACAGAAGGTGTCACTGAATATAATGTCACTCAATATAACGCCACACAGAAAGTTATTAATCATTTTTCGGCGTACATTTAAGGCATTAGCACGACTGACCCGTTTGAGATATCGAAAATCCCTCCGCAATTTTGCATTCTCAATGTCTTTAGATCTCTTTGGCCCAGTTTGGTAGCGATTGTATAATTTCCCTAAGAGGAGTATATCAAAATCCATCGGGTGTGTTTATGCGAACGACCAAAAATAACCGGCCTCCTGTTGAGCTTAGCCCAGGACATGTGGTGCGAAAGTTGTTCGGCTCGATGAGCTCTAAATGTGTGCCGAGTTTCGTGTGCCCCGGGCCACGAGACTCTCAGGCACCCTGATGGCAGCAGATTCCAACCTGTCTGCCAAGTTTCATGAGTTTTTGAGCATGTTAAGAGCCCCGAAAAGTCTAAAAGGGTAGAAAAAAATAATAATCTTAAGGAAACCAAGAGGGCCCTTCACACTATGACGACATAGGGCTGATGTGATAGTGCTTGGGCCCTAAATATAAAGAGAAACATATGGCATTTACAGGACTGTACATGGTTCATTTTGATTTAAATTTATAGGTAATTTCATCCCTGTTAATAACACTAACTGATGGACACCAGTTCCACTGGGTGCAGTTAGTTAGTTTCACCAGTTGCGGAAGGATCTGTGAGGAGAGCAAAATAACTTGTTAAATAAATTATACTATGGTAATAATAAATAGTGTTTTGAAACTGTTACAGTATATAAAAGCAATATCAAACCATAGGTTGTGCGGTATAGCTGGATATCAACGCAGCTGTGATATCATCAGTACTCTGGCTCCACCCTCGTAACTACATCCTCATTCCGTTTACATAAAAGTGCTGATAACCAGAACAACAGAACTCCCTCTTGTGTCTTACTGCTTACTGCTTTAATTAAATATTACATTTAAATGTATATACTCCTGTCCTGTGGTGCAGGTTGGAGAGGTAAGATGTAATATTATTTATGAGCCCTAATGCAGGGCTTCAGAAGGAGCAACAAAATTGGAGGCTGTGAGAGTGTTTATGACATGCACGAAAAGACCCTTCTGTTTGAAGATTGTGGGATTATTAATTGGGAATTTAAAAGAAAAAATATATCTGGAAAAACAAAATAGCCCGCTTTGCCGGGGGTTCTGGAAAAAATAAAAATAAAAACTTAAGATCCTCTCCAGTATTTATTTAGACTTTTGTGTTTTATTTAGACGTTATACTTAGCCTGAGAGCGCACACATAAAATATTTCTTTCTCTCCGGTGTCTTAGGGAAACAGAGGCTGGGTCTTTGCCTTTGTCTCAGGACTTTCTGCGCACTTTGTCTTTTGGTAGGTGTTTCGTCTGCCATGTGACAGGCCCCGGTGTGATTGTCTGCTGTGGTGACAGCAGTAGCAACGATTTATTTGATTTGCAACAAGTTCAACAAACTCAAAAACTGACTCAAAAATTGGAAACATCATTACTTGGTGTAACTGAGTACCTCAAATATTTTGAGTTTTGCCAACTTAATTGGATTTAGTAAACACTTGGTCTTTTTATTGTTTTTTTAGGGTTTTGTGGTGTAACCTCTACATGTGGGCAAATTTATTTGAAATTAAATGGTAGTTCAATTAACAGAAGTATAAACATATTATAAATATGTTTTCTGCAAACAGTTGTGTTTATTCTGCAATTTTATGTTAAGTGTGATGTGTTCAGCTGCTAATTTTAGTTGATGTAATATTGTGTGTGTGTGTGTGTGTGTGGTTGTGTGTGTGTGTGTGTGTGTGTGTGTGTGTGGTTGTGTGTGTATGGATGTAAAACACCTGCCATTTGTGCTAACATAATGGTTGAGCAAATCCTTTGAATATAGGCTTTAAGTAATTTGACACTTTTTTTTTCATGTTCTGTTGAGTGGCTGCTTGTACAGTATTCACGTTTTACTTCTTTGCAAATCCAGACCCGTGCTGTGTTATTCAGTTCAGTGTATGGTTTTGCCACTGGTTAAAATGTTAAAGAGTAGTGTAGTATGGACCATTTCAGTGTTATTCTTTGCCAAGTTTACAGTATGTGACTGAAATTAAATGAAGGATGGAGTTGGCCCATGGGTCACATGTGTGAACGTTGTAGGTAATTATACAAGGAATTAAACTTACATTATAAACAATCCCTCGCTTTAACCACTGAGCTGCCACAGCTTTAATATTGCTTTCTTTCAACAACTGCATACAAAATCTATCCAACACTTCTGAAAGATTGCATTGATTCAGTTTGAGTTAGTTACTCTAGTTGTGGTGGAGACTGTTGTAGAATAAGTGTATAAAATACAGACGGAGTAATGTGTCTTTCTGATGTTCAACAATGTATATATTTATTATACCTTTGCCTACTTTTCATTAGTTCTTGTCATTCATTATTCTTATTTTATTGTAAATGAACTACACGTGGACTTACTGAGGAATCAGTAGTAGTTTGTTTGAGAGTACATCAGTGTGTCTGTTATGTGCCGTGTTTAATTTTGTGATGAATGTTTAAACTTTTGCTTCTGTTGTTATTCAGTGCTGATTTCACTTATACCAGTGACACATGCTGAAGGTAAGTGTATGTTAGTTTGTGTGCATGTGTAAATTAAATTAGAGCAGAGAAGATTGTGTTTGTGTATCACGCTGTAGACTTTGTCAGTGTGGTTTATTAATATTATTGCACACCTTTAAAAAGAATAAATCAGTTATGTCAGAGAAAAGTAGACATGATCTCTGTACAGGTGTGATTTCATTTAATATATTAGTAAACATAAAAAAAAAAAACTGACACACAGGATTAGAAATTGTTTGCTCACGCACCGTTGAATGCAGTGTAACACATTTAGAGGACAGCACTATCTGCTCCTTCCTCTTGCATGCACAGAGCTCATGGTTGGCTGTAGAGTCGTGATTGATGTGGGAGCGCTAAGTGCCTTCCATCCCACCCCTCTGAGAGCCAATCAGCCCTCTGCTGGCCTTCGACTCTGGGACGCTATTGTTTCTAAAGCACGTTTAACACAACATAGTTAACCAAAATGCTGTACAATCCTAACACACAATAATGAAAATCAAATCAGTACAATCATAAATACATAATACATAAAAAAATATAAACAGGGAGAATACCTCGTCATACTGTATTTAATAACAAAGAGTATAAGGAGGTCTTAAGGTGAGATTTAAAACTAGGAAGAGTAGGGGCCTGTCTGATGTACACAGACAGCTCACTCCGAGTTTCGGGCTGCAATTGAAAAGATCTTCAGGATCTGTAAGTAAAAACTGATCACCAGACCTGAGAGACCATGCTGGACTGTACAGCTTTAAAACTGTGGTGCTAGATTATTCCAACTCCAATTCCAACAGAGTTACAATAATCAAGCAAACTTGAAATAAAAGCGTATATAACCTTTTCATCTTAACTTTTTTTGTTAAAAATGGCTTGACCCTACGACAAGAGCTTGGACAGAGATCATTTGCTTATCCAGTTTAAAATCACTGTCCAATTAATATTTACAGCCATCCATGCTTTAACATCTGATAACAAGTGTTGTTAAGCTGTTTATATTCCTCTGAATTCACTCTAAATTCATTCAATTTCAATTTCAATTCAATTAATTCAACAATTAAACAATTTTACAAATGTAACAGAAGAATAAATATCAATGCAAATCAAAGACAAACAGAAACAGGTGGCACCAGTCAGGAATAAAGAAACCATGACCATGACGACTGTAAACACAATGCAATGCCCACTGGATGCTCCAGAATGAAACTGAGCCGAAATATCAAGTGTAAAAACTGAATAAAAAGTGTTGTTTTTTTTTTTTTTTTTATGTGACGCACTTACTGAGAATAAAAATAAATAAATAAATAAAAAGAATTTCACACACATTGTTATCTCACTTTGTTGGTGATTTACTCAGAAAATATTATAGTACAAAAAATGTTAAATGAAACTATACTACAAAAAAATAAATGATAATTATTTAACCTCATTGCGATTTTATAGTTTTCAGTATTTAGAATTGTCCATTTATTTCTAATTAAATTATTCAGTGTTATGTGAAATGGCTGTTCACCTACATATAGGAGCTACCTTATTTATTAACATCAGATTATTTTATAGGTGGTGCTAAAGCTGTAGTGTCTATAAAGCCTGATGCACACGTGTACAAAGGAGAGAAAATTACTCTCAAATGTGACATACAGGGAGAAGGAGACACTGAGTGGACACACAGCTGGTATAAGAATAATACGAGTCTCTACATAGAGGGAGAAGACAGAGTCGATACAGACAGCACAAAGCAGGAGATCAGTATAAAGTCTGTTAATGACTCTGACAGTGGCGTCTACACCTGCAGAGGACAGAGACGAGACCCTGAGAGCTCAGAGATCAGTGATTCTGTTACACTGACTGTATCGGGTAAATACGTGGTAACATCTGGATTTCATGATTTTATAGTTTTATACTTACAAGTTCATGTCCAATATTTAATCTGAACTCGAACAAACTGTGTTATACATAGTTATGATTGTTTCTGTGGTCAGCCCTTGTGGATTTTCTTACGGTCTACTCTTGGCCCCTTTTTGAATGTTTGAACTCTGCTATATTACTGAATGTACATTATGTATATTATTAATAAATGTATAATTTGTATTAATATAACATTTAGTAAACACTGATAAGAACATGATAATATGTGTAACTTACACACCTCAATCAAACAACCTGTTGTACAGTCATATTTACTGCTGAAAAAAATGTTTTAGAAAATGTGCTAATCAGCATAATGTGAGTTAAACACATTAACTGTACTGAAAATATACATTTAACACATTTAAATGCATGAAATACTACATAGCTGCCTGTAGGAAATTATTGTATTCTTTAGGCTTACAATATTTCAAAAAGGATTTACAGATGTGTTTTTCCTGTGTAACAGAGAAACCACCAGCAGTACTGAGTGTATCTCCACAGCGCTGGCTGACTGAAGGAGACTCAGTGACTCTAAACTGTAACGTTACAGAATCCTCTACAGACTGGACATTCAGCTGGCACATGCTTCTTCCCATTAAACACAATGATACCTATAAAAAGGATAAGCAAAAACTTTTCTCCAACAGCAGCAGAGGAACTCGAGGCTCCTACACTCTCAGTACTGCTGCTCTTAAACACACAGGAGTTTATAGGTGCAGAGGAGAGAGAGAAGAACGACCTTCTCAAACTAAATACAGCAATCTACAGCCACTATGGATCACTGGTGAGGGAAAATAACAACACTGGTGTTTTGGAGTGTCAAATACACGTGTGTAAATTAACATAGCATTGGTTTGAAATATGGAGAATTAAAGCTGCTTCTATTTTGGTGTAAAATATTTATGTTCTTACTGCTGAGTAAATAATGTTTAAGAGAGTTTAGGAAGAATTGCTCTAATCACTGGTAGAGGATTATTCTCATTCAAATAGCACTGTTCAGTTAAATTAGACGTAAAGGTTTTAAATTTAAGTTATCCTATGGAATATAACCAGACAAGTATAATGTTGTGTGTTTAAGGTGAATCTCCTCCAGTCTCTCTGATCATCAATCCCAACAGAACTCAACACTTTACTAAACACTCTCTCACACTGCGCTGTGAGGACCAGAGTCACTCTACTGGATGGACAGTAAGACGATACAAACAGAATGGCTCAGTATCAAATTGTTCACAGTGGGGATCAGTTACAGGATCTACATGTAATATCAGCTCCCTCAAAACATCCCACACTGGAGTTTACTGGTGTGAGTCTGAATCTGGAGAAAACAGTAATCCTGTCAACATCACAGTGCAGAGTGAGTCGTCATCTAGTGTGTTTATTGTTATAAAGAGAAATGCTTATTTACAGAATATTCAGAAATCCAAAGAGTTTTCAGCTGGAAGAACAGATCACATCACTGATTTTTCTTTATTACTTGAAGACAGCAACAGAATGGCACAGTCAGGTTTCTCTCTTTAACTGAATCGGCTGCAGTAGAGCAGATACTGTATATAGCTCTATACAATCCTAAATCCAATTCAACACCAGAGAACACAAACACACTAATGACTTTCACTGTGAAAGTATGCAATAGTGAAAATGATTTGTTCTAGATGGTGATGTGATCCTGGAGAGTCCTGTCCATCCTGTGACTGAGGGACGTCCTCTGACTCTACGCTGTTTATATCGCTACACCAATTCCCCAAACCTCCGAGCTGATTTCTATAAAGATGGATCATTTCTCCAGACACAGACTACAGGAGAGATGATCATCCATAAGGTCTCAAAGTCAGATGAAGGTTTCTACCACTGTAATCACTCAGAGAGAGGAGAGTCACCGAAAAGCTGGGTCTCAGTCAGAGGTGAGAAATTATCTAAAAATATAAATTTTTAAGTAACTGACTTATGTTTTTTTCACAGTTTTGTTTTATGTGCTAGTGTAAATGCATTTGTTTGTTTTGTAGTTTGAACTAACAGATATAAACAGCTCAGCATGAATAAAGTGTTAGTATAAGTATTATTTTATTCTGTATCAGATGTAGTAACATCATTCTCAGTGTTCATGCTGATCAGTAGTGTAGTGACGGCCTCTCCGTATCTGCTGGTCACCATCATTCTACTGATCAAATTTTACAGAGCTCAAGGTGAGAACTCTTTCAGTACACCGCTGCGCACATAATGAATGATACTAACTATTCAAGGAGGGGGGAAAAAAAGGAAAAAAAAAAAACCTTGGTAGAAATTGTGTGCCTTGATAGCAAGTTTTACATATAAATTAGGTTTATGTAATAAGTTTCAAAGAGGACAAAATAGATATGAGAAGGTATCAACGTTTTTGGAGACTGTTTTTTGTAACACACCAACAGATGGCAGCACAAGATTGCACACACAGTCACAGAGAGCTCCAGCCTCCATAAGTCAGTGTGCTAAAAGACCTCATCCTGTGTACATCGGGAGCTGTGCAACTCGTGCTATTCTACCCATGTGCTTTTCCATGTCCTCTCCTTTATCACGCAAGTTAGAACAAAGAGCGAATGTGAAATCTGTGTGTGAAACTGGGCAAATATGACACAGATGTTTTACAAGATATGTTTTCTAAATGCAGTGAAAGATGTAAATGTAAGTATAATATGATAGAAAACACATCAACACAGTGAGATGATGTTGACGTATAGCAACTGCATGTTTGTCATTAAGAGCAAATTACTCATGAGCTGCTGTAAGATAACTATATGAAAGATGTCCATTTCCTAACATATTTAGCCCTTTTCCTAACAACATGAAAAATTTGAAATTATGACTTTACGTATGTAATTATTATATTAATTACAGGCTGGTGTTCTGGTATAAACATATTTTTTTTCATGAACTTTAATATATAATCAAATAGTGTTTTGTTTTGTTTGTTTCTTTTTTTTCACAGTTCAAACTGATGGGGAGAGAATCGATAATAGAGGAGGGAGAAGAGTCCTTGAATGAAAATAATATACAATGTTATTTACTTTGAGATAATTTATACGATTTTGACCATAGATTTTAATTTTTATCATTAATAATACTTCATTGTTAAAGACAAGCTCAATGTATGTGGATGAAATAATGCGTCATATAACATATAAGCAAACTCCTACTGTATTTTTTTTTTATCTGCATTTTCATTTTGTACATTTAAATATTTTGTACTTTTATAAATCTTTAATGTGCTATAAATATTTATTGAACCAATTAAATAAAATTAAAAATTATCCAATACAGTGTGTAGTTCATTTCTATTCCTAAAGGCAGATAACTGGATGCTGCAGTATTGTTCACTGTACAATACTGTATGTTGAATAAAAAAATCTATTCTATAACATTATATTGCTTAAAGCAGATAACTGGATCCTTAATACTTAGCAGTACTGTTCAGTATAAGTAGAGGATATCAGTGCAGTAATGTTCAGGAGGAAATGAGGAATCAAACAGAAGTGTTATTATGCTTACTGTTTGTCTACACACTGGTACTGATGTACATCACACTGAAAATGTCCAAAACACAACACAGAAAAACAGATGACCAGATGAGAAACACAGACCACATTAAAAGTCTAAACTTCAATCACAAATTCAGATGATGGAGAGACCTTCAGGATTGTTACACTATTGGAGATGATCCGTCCTATTTCAAGTCAAATCTTGAGAGTAGTTCCAGAGTTCCTCGATGGAGACTTCTTGAGAGGGATATCAACCCATCATCTACTGTACGTAAAAGCTGCTCTCTACAAAGGGATGTGTGTCGGTTCCATACTCCTGCTGCCCTCGTTACTGTATATGTCCTGAATATAACTTGATGAACAGATGAACACTTCCCTAACATCAAGACTCTGAAGGCAATGATCTGCTTGTCCACATGTTTATTGACATTAACAAGAAAGGTGAAACTGAAATATTACAAGTACAAAAGAATAATTAAGCTAAGCTTCTCTTTAAAATGTACAGTTATACTGTAAGGGACTGCCCCTAGAGGGCACTGTGGATATGAGTATTTTTTTTTAGTTTTTTGTAGTTCTGTTTGTAGACTCAGTTTCCCAGGAGGCACCTCGGTCAGGTGAGGACTGAGCTCACCTAAACCGAGGTATCTTATTAAAGTGGTTATAAATAGCTGGCTGTTAAGAGCATTAAGTAGATCATGAGGGCATTATGTTAAGTTTTGTTTTAGTTTGGCTTTGACTTGTTTTAGTCTGGTTTTGGTTTAAGTTTGGCTGGATGTTAAGCAGGCTTGTTATGGTTTGTGGAGTGTGTAGGTTTTAGCCTGTCTGTGTGTTATCAGCCTGCGTGTGTGTGTGTGGGTTCTCAGCCTGCGTGTGGGTTCTAAGCCTGTGCTTGCTATAAGCTGGAGTAGGAGCTAGAGTGTGTGTGGTTTGCTCAAAGGAGACTGCGGGTGTGCGGTTTGTGCATAAGAGTAGGAGTGTATGTGGTTCGCTCATAGTAGTGCGAGATTATGTATGGTTCGCTAAATAGGAGCGCGAATGCATGTATGGTTTGCTCATAGGAGTGCGAGTGTGTAGGCAGGGGCGCAAAAATGGGGTATGCAGTATATGCAGTGCATGGGGCCGCCACACGGAGGGGGGCGCCGTTGTGAAAAAAAAATATTTGAAAATTGTCTTTAATAAAGCTTTTAAAATAATTTTAATATTATATTTGTTAAGAGACTATTTTTGTTTAACATTTTAAACAAATAAAAATAAAATAAACAAACAAACAAATATATATATGAATTGAGCCCCCTCAATAGGGCTACAGTCACATATGCAAAATGACAGAAGAGGGAAAACAGAACTGATGCTAGAATGAAAGAAAAAAAAAACAAATGAAACAAGTCCCTGGTACTTGGACCTGTCATTTTGTATTACTGTAAGTCTTTAAGTTCATCAACATTTAATATTAATACAAATAGGTTGGAAGAAGTCATCTGTTAATATCAAATCATATTCTGAAAAAAATAGGTTTGTTAAAAAAATAGTATGTATGTATATATATATATATATATATATATATATATATATATATATATATATATATATATGTTCATTCATACAGTATTCGAGACCCTATTGTAAGCTTTTTGTAAACAGGATTCTCAAAAACTGCTTGAAAAACCACAAAGTTTCTAAAAATTATGCAGTTTAAATGTATTAATGCATGAGCTTTTTTTCTGTTTCTGTTGTAATTACAATGCTAATGAAATTACATCACTGTTTAGCAAATACAATCATTTTAATGCTTTGCACATGAGTGTTCATAAAAAAGACGAAAAAAAAAGAAAGCAAATAAGTCAAGAGCAGGTGAAGAGAACACGTAGGAGCTACCACACAAGATACTATGACTTAAAGGGCTCATGACATACATTTGCCATTTTAATGTGTTTTCTGATGTACACTTACAGTAAGTTACAGTTTTTTTGTGCACCAGAATTTCAAAAAGTTTTTTTATAGTTCAGTGACCTCTTATTTGTCAAAAAAATCAAGTAAAATTTAATTCATCTTGTCATGACCACTTTAAACAATATAAAAAAACAAAAAATTGGGATTGATAATTTAAGGTATATATTTTGTGAAATATCTGGTTCATCATGAAAATGAGGAGGACAATGAAGCAATGACAGAAAATGAGTTCAGAGCAGGTGAAGAAAACAGGTAGGTAAAGGCCATACAGGATTTTATGACTTACACAGTATTAAGAAACATGCAGAATAAATTATTGTAGCCTTAAGAAACAAAGTTTGTGAAGCATCTATTTTGTGAAGATGAAGATACGCCAAAATCCATGGCAACGTTTGGATTTTTAAAAACGGCCT
>QNUK01001505.1:0-49931 GCA_013621035.1 Clarias magur
ATTGTCCATAATGTGTGAATGAATGTGTGGGGTGTGGCCTGTGATGGATTGGCACTCTGTTCAGGGTGTACCCTGACTTGTGCTCTAAACTCTCCTGGGACAGGTTCAAGGCCCCCTGCGAGCCTGTACACACGATCATCTGACGTATGATGTTCCTCGTCTCTGTGCCAAGTTTTGCGCTGTTTGCTTTTCACGCCTACAATAAGTGTTGAGAGGCCAGTGATATAAATAACACCATGAAAATTAAATACCTTAATACCACATTAATAAAGTCTCACTTCTGACCGTGTAATGTTTGGCCTCTGAGCTGCTTTTTATAAAGATGCGCCAGTGGATTCCATGAAGCAGCATCAGCACGTGGTCGGGGAAGGAACGAGGGTTTAGCGGAGTTGATGCCGAGCCAAACCCCCTGCTGGTTTTTCTGGGAGCGGCTCTTTGGTGTTGAGTCTGAGTTACACATTCCGTCACTTTCAAGCTAACAAACGGTGCATAAGAGGCCTGGATTTAGTTTCCAAAATGCTCTTTAACATGAGTTGCTTGTAAGAAGTTGTTAAGTATAAATATATAAAATGCTTATGTGGAAATTTAAACGGTCACAGAGCCAAAGACACCTATGGCATCAACACCAACGACTCTGCCGCCTACAAGTCTGGGATTTCTTTCTACAAATATCTTTGCCTGAAACACATTGAAAGTAAAACCTGATCGTGTTTGGATTCATCAGGCTGAAACTGTGAAAGAGTGGTTCAGGGAGCACGAGACATCATGCTGTGGTCCTGATTTTGAGCGATTCGATTGTGACACCTAGCAACGGAAGAAGCATAAAAACAACCAATGTTAACTCGCCATTTTTGTTCAGCTCTCTGTCGACCTTCGCCTTTTATGGAGTTTTGTGGGAGTGGCTAAATTTTTTTCACATATCTGAGGGGAAAAAAAACCTCAGTGACTTTGCTTTACCTGCTGGGGCTATTTAGTTAATTCATGTATTTAGAAAATATTTACACAACTTTACTGAAAGTTTGATCAATCACACACACACCGCCGGCTGACTATGATGCGTTTTGGGATTGAAAGAGTTCACTTGTTTTTTATCTGTATTTCTCTACGTTTTGGACAAACGAATGTTAACGATGGGATAAGTCTGTTGTAAGCAAGAAAGTAGGCGTAATTTGTTAATTAGCAAACGATATGATTAGCCATTATCTGCACAAGCACATCTACACACATTTAACACACATTCATATAATTTCCAGCACATTTTATTCAACGGATCAGTAGTACAAACAAACAAACAAACAAACAAACAAACAAACAGTGTTCAACTCCTTCTTCTTAGTTTATTAGCATGTAGATTCTGCATGACATTCATTTAAGTTATTATGTACAGTTCATGAGGGAGCAGCAGAACAGCGGTTGTGGTTGCCATGGCAATCACCGTCCGCCACCACTGGCTGCTCCGCCGCTAGCTCCGCCTCCAGACTGGTCTTGTGCTCCGGACATCATCAGGAAGAGGACGAGAGGGACGATGTACATCCACTAATGAGAAGGAAGAAAAGAGACGAGCAGGATTAAGGTTTCGACGTATTTACCACGTGCACTGAGGGACAAAATTAAAGATGTGTTAATTATTACAAAGTCAGATTAGTGCAGCAATTTCGCACAGATTTAATCATCGGCTGTAGGCTGTCTCTGTGTTACACCTTCAGTTACATCCCTGTCAGCCAACCACGTACAGGATCACAAAAGACTTCATTAGCATTATGCAGCTAAATGTCTAGCTCCTCCAACAGACAATTAACATTACATGGTTGTCGCCATGGTTACATGTTGTGAGAATGCACAGAGAGTCTAATCACGTGTTTATATTTACTGCACATAAAGCATAGTATAAATGGAATAACGGCCACCCGAATCACCCAATAAGAAATAAGAATGTTTTCTGCCATAAAACCACTGAAATATTCATGTCTCATTCTTTTAAAAACAAACAAAGGGTTTATGATGCATGTATAATTAAAGGTGCAGAGGCGATGCAACTGAAGGTGAAGACCAAAAGGTCCAGTGAGTTTATAAGAGAGCCGTAACAAGGGATGATCACAGAATAACTCAGAGTGTCGATGATAGTTATTTGGTGCCAGAATAATTTAGAGAGTTGTTTAGGGAGTCATTTACAGTGTCTGAGCCATTTAGAGAGTCAGCTCTGGTCCGTGACCACCACTGCCCGGCACATTATCGTTTTCTCAGCTCCCAGTGCACTGACTTAACGAATCAACTGGTTAACACAATTTTCTTGTATTTTCTTGGGAGTGATAGAGCAGAAAATCACTACAATATGCAGGAATAATGTTGAGAACCACAGATTTAAGAGAGTCAATCAGAGAGCCATTTAGAGAGTCGATCAGAGAGTCATTTACAGGGTCAGAGTTGTTTACAGAGTCTTAAAAAGTGGATCATGGTATTTTATCATTCAGAGACTCTTTTAGAGAGGGGATTCTGAGGGTTACAATTAAAGAGTGTTGATTACAGACGCATTCAGAAAGGCTTACTGAACTTGTGTTCAATGTGTTTGATTAGGGATGTGAGTGTGAGTGAGCGCTGAATTCCAGATCCAGCATTCGTCAGTGTGCTATTAAGTTAATCTCTCACACTCACACACAGAATTAGGTTACAAAAGTCTGAGTCCACTAAGCAAAATCTGATCTTATTTTATAATTAGTTTTCCTTCCTCTGCTTTGGTATTTTTTTCCGTCACAAGAATTCTTCATTTGCTCGTTTTCTCCTGAATGATGAAATAAAATCAGTTCTTTTATTCTTTCAGTGTTCTCAGACTTTGTTTATTTTGAGGGAAGGAGTGTGTGAGGGAAGGAGGGTGTGTGAGGGACTTCTAGTACTTGACGGAGTGAATCAGCTCTGCTCTCTGGCTCCCCCTGCTGGGGGCTGTGCTGAACTGGTGGCCATGAGGAACACTGCACCTCCCAAAATCAAATACCACTGAAACACACACCAGCACAAAGTCAGCATGCATACACTGACAAACATAGCACGCATGCACACACACAGACACACAGACAGACACACAGACAGACACACAGACAATGTGGGAAGTCAGACACTGCTCATAAACTGGATGCCGAGGTGATTGTCAACAGAGGTTTCCTGTATCTCCAACCGATTCCTTCATTCACCTGATTCTTCATTCGTCAGGATGAGACTCGGGTCACTTTTCCTGACATATCTTTGGTCTTTAATCTCGGAAAAGCCAGAAATCTTCTCACTCTCTTTTATCATCACTGTTATAAAGTGAAAAACCTCATAAAACTCAAAGTGCTCCTAAAAGTCAGCTTTTAAAAAGGATAAACAGGAAGTACCACATCCTACATCCAGGCTCGAAATGCATCGACGAAGCTGTATGATGTCTTGTGTGTTAGCGTTAGCATTTCATGCAATAAAAAGCAACACCGTGAATCTCTAAATGTAATAATAAAAGGGAGCGCGTCGTCGGCTCCCCGCACACTCGACATGGGATTTTTCACTCACGTATTTAGCGAAGAAGGATTTCTGCTCCTGGGGTTTTCCTTTCTTGTCCTGTTCCTGCTCCATCCGTTCGATGAACAGCGCCGTCTCAGGCCTGGCGGACGGAAAAACACAGTGTGGTATTAATAAAACAGATCAATAATTTGACCTGAAATTATTTCAGGACCGTCGTTTCTCATCAGAGCGTTCTTAATATTCTGACAACTCTACGATACACAACAACGTAACAAACATTATGAACTATAAATATAATACAAAGCAATCGATACCCAACACCAGAACCAGACAGCATTAATCAGACAGAACTGGATCAGATCAGATTTTCTTATTGAAGTGTTTCTGGACTTATTTAGGGATTTCCATTGTGGTCATGTGAACTACTAACTGGGTAAGCATGGCCACGCCCCTAAGCACAATACAGTCGGTTAGTATTTAAAGATGATGTGGTTGTGTGTGTGCTTGTTTCCTCACGCCGGTGCGTTGATCGGTGCCATGACACTGATGGTGGTGTTGAATGCTTCCAGGTCCACGTCGTCCTCGACCTCGGCCCCCTGACACGCCCCCGGCACCGTCACTATGGAGACGCCGATGAGGGAGCCGCTGACGTCTGTGTGCAAGGTGATGACGTCACTCAGGTGAGACTCCACCAGAGAGCACTGACAGAGGAAGCAAGGCACAAACAAACAAACAAATAAAGAGAGTCTGTTAATCGTTCATTGAATTTTTAAAGACAGAGACGGAGTGAAAGAGTGGTGAAAAGAATTTAAAAAAGAGAATTAATTGTCCTAAAAACAACAAGAACCTTGAAAAAAAGTTTTTAAATAATAGTAAAAAGTAATTATTTTTTAAACAAATTATTGTTAAAAAAAAACACCACCACCACCACCACCAACAACAATAGAAAACTTAAAATTTAAAAACAAACAAAGTCTAAAACTATATATACTTTCACATGGATATAATTCATACATAATAATAGCAAATAAGTTAATATTATGCACTATTTGATATGATATTAATGTGATATTTAAATTTTTCATGGGGGAGGGGATCAGACTTACGGCTCTGACGAAGGCGCTCAGGTGACCGTCTGTCTGTCTGTCTGTCTGCAGAGCCAGCCGGGGGACTCGGATCCTGTACAGACCGTCTACAGCCGCTACATCCTGATCACATACAGACACATTATGTTTTCAAACACACAAATCATATAAAAGAGACACAATACACAGTTGTTTTTTATTTTTCTTTCCTGCACAGAAAAAAAAAAAAAAACCCCGCTATAAGACTTTCAGTGTGTGGCTCGGGCCCGGCGGTGAGGGACGTCTCGAACCTTAAGTAAACGTCTGTCCTTTTCTGAGAGGTCTATCTGAGACAGAGCCACGCTGTTCTCTCTGCCGGCCTTCAGCTGGATCGAGCCACGAGTCCGAAACCTGGGCACGTCGTCTGACATCACAAGCAAAAACAACAGAAAAACAAAAAGCATCAATATCAGTGTGAGAGAGCTTACATTTTTTTTTTTAACATTTGTACATTTTTAAACCTGCATAACCTGATATAATTATGGATTTATCACACAGCAGCAACCTTCCTGTTATCCTCATCATCTTAACTTTTGGTAACCAGCCAACAATGCTCTTAAAAAGAGATCAGACACAGCTTTTTGAATTTTTTTTTTTTTATCTCATGCCTAAACTCACCGACTTCGAAAGAGTGTTCAAGCGGCACTGAGAATCCGGCCAGGTCCGACTCCACGGCCTCGGGTACCTGCACACATTCAACACCAAATCAGAGCATGCTCATACGGAACGTTTTGTTCTTCATCACAGCCCATTTACAGGGACTAGATCACAAATGTTTCGTACATACGGTATCCGATATCCTGAGGATTTATCGAAATTCTGAGATATTTAATAATATTTTCAGGACAGAACAGATGATGACTGAGAACAGGAACTCGGTACACGGATGCTAAATGCTATCGGATAAAAAGTGATGTATGTAAAGAATAAACCACATTAGGACATGTGAAACTTTGGCACCCCGTCTTATTCATAATTAATATTAAGGTATGATCAGGTCACGTGACCAGATTAACTCATTCATGTACCGACAATATATATATATATATCAATTACTTAAACAAGACGGTCATTAAAATATCAATGATTTATTAAAGAACATATAATATACTTTTATGTATATATAAAAATCGTAAATGGTATTGTCTTACATAAAATGACATTAATAAATAGGCTAAACAGTTAACGTTAGCCGATTAGCACAGACTGAGACCGCTGATAAATATGCGGTTCATTTTGTTAAATATATACATATTTAATCCGCAGGTTATTTCACTAAACACTCACTTACCCGCCTGCCGTTATTACAGAACGCAAATTCTGTGTAAAACCCTACGACTGTAGTTAAAACAACCACTGCAACGGATAAGCGTCCGGTCGGCGCCATCTTGACGGTGCGTGCACAGGAAGTTACGTAATGACGCATCGCGGGAGTTCCTGAAGATCCCGGAAGTAGTGTTCCATACGGAAGAGAAATAACGGACAAAATGGCTGTCTTCTGTTGCAACATGAATTGACCAAGGACATTGAATAAACACAATACATTCCCTAATGCAGTTTCAAACGAAATATTAAGTTTGTAATGACCAAAAATAAAAATTAAAAACAACAAAAATTATGCATGTTTACAGTTTAGTGAAACATTTGGTTTTCAGGTTCTAAAAGCCTGCAACAGTTAGCATTTCCACAAAATCTATCCGGAAACTATCCTCACCCCTCATATCTCTTGTATGGCACGTCATGAACTTAAGTACAGAACAATTCGTTATGATGCGCGTCATATTTCGCCCTCTGGATGATCAGAAAATTAATAAAAACCCTGTCAGTTTTGTGTTGTTCCCAAGTCACAAACCTACTGAGCCATCAAGAGACATGGGTGGAAAAAAACAGTGAAGAAAAAAGACATAGGAGAAAAAGGATGAGGTTTTTTCACGATATCTTGCAAAATATTGGTGAGCTTTTACAAAAGAAAAGAAAAAATGCCTTTCCCCCCCCTCTGGAAATAAAATGATTTGTTCTAGATTCATTTTTTCTTCTCCAATGTTTATTTTTTCACCCCCTTGGAACGGGGGCCCTTGTAAGTTTATTATTATTTATTTTTTTAGGTGATTTTTTGTCCTCTTTCGGGGATCGGTAAACTATACCCTAATCAAGATCCCCTTTCTCTGAGATGTTTGTACAGTATTTTCTTGTAATTTATTTATTTATTTAATATGATTATGAATAATAGAAAATTCAGTTATGGAGAAGGGGAAAAAAACTTGATCACATGCAAATATTCAACTACAGAGGGCGCTTTTGTTTAAGGTCACACTCCAGCACATGGGTGAATATTTGAAAAATAAATCATTGACTTAATTCTTTTATGCAGTTAAGCAACTGCATTTGGCATCATTAGTATAAATGATCAGCCATCACAGTTATTACTTGTGATCATAAATTACACTAGGCCTACATAATCATCATATTTAAGCTTGTTTTTCAGTTACTTATGGAATTCATTAAATTAAACCTAGTAACCAGTGTAAGTACCTATCCAATGATAGAAATTCCAGAGCACTTTTGTAAGTCATTCTGGATAATAGCGTCTGCCAAATTCCTAAATGTTAAATGTAAATGTAATTCATTAAATTAATTTCAACTAACAATTTGTGGTGAGTCACACACACGTGCCATTTGATATATTTTTATAGGAAACCTTTGTGTTTAACATGAATGCTTACACTTGAGGCATGGGGATGTTCTCATGACTTCTATAAGTGGAAGCTACACATTTATAGAGATGTTAACCGATGCTCAAAGTATCCTACAAAAATGTTTAAAAATAGAGTACTTGCAAGAAACCAAGAAACACTGACTATGCAAAAACCAAATCAGAACAGAAATGAGTACTGAAACTACAAGGAGAATAGCACAAACAAAACTACAGTGAAATAATAATAATAATAATAATAAAATCAACATATAAAAACATTGCAGCAAAATAATCAACAATGGAGTGGTGTAATGAAGTGGAGTTACTGCTACCACCATGAAGTGGATTATTTTTCTATAACAGCATGCATGCAAGTGATTTCTTCACCATATACCACAGCAAATATAACAGTTACAATAATGAATTATCAATTAATTATGAGTGGAGCTCAAGTCAAACTAGAATTTTTCTTCTGAATGAAAGCGGAAAATAGACGACTATGGAAGCAAATCAGCATTGTAATTATTTGACTTACACCAGCCTTTGAAATTTTGAAATTTAATCACTGTTGAATTTCGTAAACTGAAATGTTTGACATTAAAAAGCAATATCTTAATTATGATGCTAATAAAGATGCATCTGTGTTTGTGAACTGTACACCCAATCATTCACCGACACCACTTGCACATTGCAGGAACTTGGCTGCGAGTTATTGCCACATCCTCCGTACAGTCCTGACCTCGCCCCAAGATATATCCACATGTGTGGGCCATTAAAGGAGTTCCTGGGAGGCCTGTGTTTCAGGTGTCAATCAGACAGTCCAATTATGGCCTCGGCATACTGAGAAAACTTTCTACATTGATGGTGTCCAAGCACTAATGAAACTAGAGCACTAGTGAAATATAAGAGAGTTTTACTCTTAGAACTGTGTTCTGTTATTCTGACACAATCAAAAGTCCCACTTTGACTTGAACATAATTTAATTGAGTTTAGTTAAAAAAGTTCATTATATGAACATGTAATGGAGTGCACCATCTGTAAGGAAGGTTAGATCCTGTTCTCAGTTTTATTATAGAAGCTATAACGATATTGTTACGCCAACAGCTTCACCTTACATCTCAAAACGCTGTTACGAGAAGAATTTCCCGCTTAAAGATGTGCTGTTATAGGAAAATAATCAACTCTAACAGTAACTCCATTACTCACTACGTTACGATAACAGTGTGCATTGTTATTGTCCTGTAATTATTTTAGTGTATTATTTTGTAGAGTACAAACTCACTCAAAACTACATCATTGATTTTCATCTCCAGCCATCTCATTGATTTTTCTTTTTTTTTTTTTGCTTTTTGCTTAGGCGAATAAGATATAGATTTTTCCTGACGGTTTTATTGTCTCTGTTGCTCAGTGGAAGTGGTAATAAGAGGGTAGAGTGTTTAGGACAATCAGTCAGCACTGGTGTAACATCTCAGAACATGACCGGTAGGTCATATGGTGGCTATCTGGGATATTCAAACTTTGCCCACTGGGATCTGAGATCATAGTCACTCCGAAGGTTAAAATACATGACACTGAACGAATCCAGTGTAATTGAAATGATAAGATTTTGCTTTCCATGTACATGTTACATGTGTAATTACACATCAGATCCAAGCTGATCTTTCTTCTGTGTATGAACCTCATCTGAGTGTTAGCACTTTTTACCCCCAATAAAGACCAATTCACACTTAACTACAGAATGATTGACAGCTCCGTTTCAAGCTTATCCATGTCATCCCAAAATCAATGACTACAAGCCAGGGGTTCACAAAAGGTCGTTAGATGATACAAACCTTCTTGTTAGGTTTCTCCGGTTCCTAAGAGACCCAACGGTCCCATGTTCTAAAATGTCCACACCTTTTCGTCAGCCTGTTGCTGCATCAATTAAAATGCTCCCTCTGTCCTAACTACGCAAGCAGCCCCAGAGTCAGGCCCGGGTCAAGGTCTCAGTCATTACAATAACCCTCCTTCAGTTCTCCGTCTCTCTTCTTTCACACCTTCCCTCCATAAACTCTTAAGATTATCTGGAGATCTCAAGTAACACCCCACTCTGCTCGTGGCCCTCCCTCGCTGTCTCTCTCTCTCTCTCTCTTTCATTCCTTCTCTCATCACACACCCTCCTCCATTTTGCTTAATATAGCCTATAAATGCATAGACGACCCAAACTGGACACCTCCACTTAGAGGGAAAGAAGGAAAAGAGACAAGTGACAGAGACGGAGACGCATGAAACAGGAACATGCCCGAGCCCAAGAAGCCAGGTACGACCATCAAGCTCCTCTAAATCACTAAAAATATGTGAAAACATTACAGAACTTAGACAGATTACAGGAGTTTAAAGAATTAGAGTTATTCTTGGTGATGTTAAGGAAACATCATGTGGAGATATGACCCTTAAACTGCTGGAGTACAGATCTCTGGCTGGAATTAATTCCAAAATCTGAAACAATTTTACATCACTTTTCATAGAGATTCATTTCTGCAGCCTTTAATTTGGGGGAAAAGACCAGGCAACATTAATCTCAGTCCAGAATGGAGCAACAGTTTAAAAAATTATATTGTATATTTATCATGCAAAAAAAGGAGACAAAAATAAATCAATGAATTACAGTCATGAGACAAAGTATCATTATTTATATAATTACAATAAGCTTTTAAAAAAAAATATTATTAATAATAAACATTATTTCTCATTATTACATGAACATTAACAATGTAACATTATTACATCTTTGTAATTAGATTAATAATTAATAACATTACAGCTATATTTTCTAAGAAAGAAAACTAATAACTAACTTACATAATATGTCCACAGTGGCAATAGCGATAGTCAAGAAATGATTATGCATCATAAAAACTGTTTAAAAAGTGGAAAATTTCTCCTAAAGTATATAAAAATTATACAATTAAGTGATTTCAGTTCTGGAAGTGTTCATGATGAGTTTATCATGTTAGATAAAAATGTTCATAATTTTGTTTTGTAGTGAAACATAATAAAACAAACAAACAAGCAAAAACAAAACCCACTTACACATGGCAGTTTTTGATGCACACACATTGTTCTCACCACTTTGCATCACAAAATTTAAGTTTGCAAATGTGAGATTTTTCACAAACTACAGGGACTATTACTGGCAGCTTAGATAATTCAATCTGATTCAATAAATAATTATTTAATGTTTACTAATAAAAATAAACAAGCTAATGCAGTAGATGGCATTAAAAATACATATAACATGTATCTTAATCTTCACACCTTTGCAAAATATGTACAAATAAATATAAATATGTCTCCACAAAGGCACAACAGTGACACTTAAATGCAGTATGTTTATGTTAAATTAGGTTATAAAATGTGTTCAATCCACTTTTTGGATGAAATTCACAAACAAAATGGACTTCAGGATGTATCCTTGAGGGACTCCTTTATTACAGAATTTTCTAAAACAGAGTTTTCATGTTGATGGTGTTCTTTTATGATCCCTGTAATATAATCTAAAGTAATATAATATGATGTAACATAATACAATAAATAAAATCTCATACCAGGTTTTTTCTGAGGCTGTCTTACAACTCAGTTTCCAGCGCAAAAATAAAACAATTGTTTAGTTAAAAGATTTACCTCACAAGACTAGAAATAAAAATTGTGCTGTTTTTGTAACTATTTCTCTGATCAATACTGAAATATAGACAATTTTTTAAGTTTATTGCACTGATTTAAATGACTATTTAATAGTTTAGCGTGCAGGGTGGGATTTACCCATTTTAGCCAATTTACGTTTCAGTAGTGATAGCTCCAAGCTCTCTATGTCAACACTAAACAAGAAATTAGTCCTTTTATTTATTTATTTGAGATTTTTTCGACTCTACAATCCTTTATAAAAAGGCACAAACCACCTATGAAGTCCACAATCTGCTACAATTCACCTCTGAATAACTTATTTGTTGGTGTAATGTTTTAAAGTCAGCGACTACATTTCTAATTTCAATTATAGACTATAATGACGAGCCACACTGAACTCTGGCAAACTTCGTGACTAATAGGATTAAATTCAGGAGTGTTGGAAGTTTTAACCGATCCCTAATTATCAACATATTTACTCTATGATGGATATAAAATATATATGCAGATAAAAAATCAATTCATATTACTTATGTTTGTAATAGAGACCAGATCAATAATCTATGATCAATAAACAGAACTTTTTTCTTTGAGAAATTACATTTCGTCAAATAAAGAAAAACTTATTGAGCAGACGCTTGTAGGACATGTATAAACTTCATAATATTAGGGTGGATTGTCTGGAATGAGTCATATTTTATTTGGCTTATTTGTATGTGAGACCTTTACACGACTTACTTCAAACTTCAATAATTTCGTCCTGCAAAGAAATAATTTTTCTAATTAGACTTTTGGTTTGTAAATACAGGAAGTCACACCAAAGTCAAATCTAAATATTATAAGTTAAGTATACTGTAGATATTATTTTCCATGTAATTTATTATTTTTATGAACTCCTTGTTATCATTAATAGTAAAATATTATATTCCACATATCTACACATATCTTAGCACAACAGCTGAATCAGCAGCAGGCGAATGTTTACAAATCCCTGACATTTATATTTCTGGGATTTATGGCCAGCGATCTGCAGGGCTGTAAAACATGAGCGGATCTCTTTCAGCAGTCGGGTCACGTCTGCGTGGAGAGTGAAAGCTGAGAGCGACATCTTTACAGCAGAAACACTAACACATCTTTAAAGGAGGAAGCAGAGAGAGAGAGAGAGAGAGAGAGAGAGGGAGGGAGGGAAGGTCATAAAATCATAACGTTTATGAGCACAGCAGCTTTCTCATATATGATGAGCAGGAAAAATTAGATATAGAGCAGGGGTGTCCAAATCCAGTCCTGGAGGGCCAGTGTCCCACACAGTTTGGTGCTTCTTCTTCTCAAACACAGCTGATTTAACTCATCTGTTAATGACTAGGTTCAGTGGGTGTGTTTAGGTGTTGGTGAATTACAAACTGTGCTGGTCACTGGCCCTCCAGGACTGGATTTGGACCCCCCTGATGTAGACCAAATCCAAACAAAAATAGCAGCAATACAGGTTTTTTTTTTATTTTTTTAGTCATTTTATTTCATGTTTTATTTAACATAAAGGTTTTAATGTAGCAATGTTCTCTGCTGAGAAAACATCAATTTTGAATTTAAAATATTTAAATCACTGTTATGAATCCTTTCAAATGTCACATTATTTGAAGATATTTCATTTATAAGTATATAATTTATGTTGTAGTTTTTTTTCATCTGAACATAATTTAAAATATAACTACAACGTCAACTTATTCTTAATCTTAAATAATGCTTGAAATAAGCAGAGAAAAAAAACAAACAAATATTAGTGTAAATGTAATCTCATTCCGATTGCTCTTTGTTTGTTTTTTCCTAAATAATGAACATAATTAAGTATCTAGAAATAATTTGTTTAATTTTAATTTATAATGCGAGACATAAATATAGTAGTCGGTATTTATTACATAAATTGTATTTTGTAAAATATTGGAAAATTTTCATTGTAAATATAATTTTATGTTCCTTATTTATTAGTATTTTGTAAAGTAATTTATTTCTGCACATGGTACACAGCTTATCTTTAGTTTTCAATATGTAATCCACTCTTTTCTATTTTCTCTATGCGCATGCAGTAAACGCTGGCTTTAATTGGACATGCTTATTTTAGTAGCTGGATTATTTGCAGAATGTTCTCTTCCGTCATACCTTTCCGTCCCTCGTCCACACCCCATCAACATTCTACTGCACACACGACCACGGTTTCTTGCGGTCTGGAGTCGTGACATCACGAATATCGGATGTCTGATGCGGCGGCTCTGCTCGAACCCACACCGATTTTCCTCTCTTTCTCTCCTCTCACTTTCTCTTACTGTCTCGTTCTCTCCTCTCTCGTGCTGTGAGCTGGCCTCCTGCGGCGGAAAAGCTCAGATTACACCTCAGTCATGGATCTCGAGTGCCACCCCGCTGTTCAGAAAGCATGATTCCTTAATAAACAGCCTCCAGAATAGAGCTGTGGTTTCGGAGGAGACGGAGAGTATGAGTGTGTGTATCTGAAAACAAAGATGAGTTTATAGAGAGGATAAAATCTTGTCATGTCTTTGTAAGACATTTTAGAAACTGTACAAAATGCTAGGACGCAGATTTGGTGTCTTGTAGTGTATATATATAGGAACACCAGACTAATACGGTGTTTGACCCCCTTTCGCCTTCAGAACTGCCTTAATTCTACGTGGCGTTGATTCAACAAGGTGCTGAAAGCGTTCTTTAGAAACGTTGGCCCATGTTGATAGGAGAGCATCCTGCAGTTGATGGAGATTTGTGAGATGCACATCCAAGGCACGACGCTCCCGTTCCACCACATCCCAAAGATGCTCTATTGGGTTGAGATCTGGTGACTGTGGGGGCCATTTTAGTACAGTGAACTCATTGTCATGTTCAAGAAACCAGTCTGAAATGATTGGAGCTTTGTGACATGGTGCATTATCCTGCTGGAGGTAGCCATCAGAGGATGTGTACATGGTGGTGATAAAGGGATGGACATGGTCAGGAACAATGCTCAGGTAGGCCGTGGCATTTAAATGATGCCCGATTGGCACTAAGGGGCCTAAAGTGTGCCGAGAAAAGATCCCCCACACCATTACACCACCACCAGCAGCAGCCTGCACAGTGGTAACAAGGCATGATGGATCCATGTTCTCATTCTGTTTACGCCAAATTCTGACTCCACCACTTGAATGTCTCAACAGAAATCCAGACTCATCAGACCAGGCGACATTTTTCCAGTCTTCACCTGTCCAATGTTGGTGAGCTCGTGCAAATTGTCGCCTCTTTTTCCTATCTGTAGTGGAGATGAGTGGCACCCGGTGGGGTCTCCTGCTGTTGTAGCCCATCCGCCTCAAGCTTGTGCGTGTTGTGGCTTCACAAATGCTTTGCTGCAGACCTCGGTTGTACTTGGAAGAAAGCGCCAGTGATTTTTTTTTATGATTTTGGTCAGTACTGGTTATTCTTACTCCAATCAACAATAATGATAGAATGAAGCTAATATGAATCTCAGCAAGTAGAGCAACAACTCACCACTTGAACGCAGCGTTGTGTGTGTGAGGAAGGAACGGTGTGCGGCAAGGTTGGAGTTGTTCAAACCCATTCTTTCTATTTTAAGACTAATTATCCTGTCTCTGTGAATTGGTCTACTGGTCTATCACACACACACACACACACACACACACACACACACACACACACACACACACACACACACACACACTTATGCATTCTCAGTGTCTTATTGCATTACCTCATGCCTTGGCCATGCTGATGATGTGCGTCTGTCCCGTGATAAATTACACACAGATGGTGAAATGTCATTTAGTTCCGTTCAGATTTTGTCCCATGACTCGCTATTTATGATATTTTTACTGTCAATTATCATTTTTAAAACTTATTTTTATGCATTATTTTTATACATATTTCCTCACACTTTTCAAACTCATTTCCATAATTTTCTTTTTGATTCTGTAAAGCTGCTTTGCGACACTGACTGAATTGAATTATATATATATATATATCTTTTATTATGCGCTAAAAGCAAACTGTGCAGTTCATTGGCAGATAATTTTGCTGGTTTTAGGAGAATACTTCTTGAAAGAAGCAACATTCTCTGACTCTACTCTGAACAAGACTAGGAATAAGCCTAATAATCTTATATTTGGTTTATTGTAATCTTATTTTAAGAAAGTGTAGATAGGCCTCCGAGTGGCGCAGTGGTTAATGCGCTCGCCCTATCATCCGGAGGTCGCCAGTTCGAATCCCGGGTGGTGCTGTAACCTCTCGCAGCCGGAGGTCTAGAGAGAGCCGATTGGCCGAGCTCTCTCAGAGAGGAGGGATGAGAGGTACATAGTGCTCCCACATTAATCACGGCTCTACAGCCAGTCAGGGGCGTCTGTGAGCTCATGCAAGCTTATATATGCAAGCTTATATATATAAGCATGCAAGTTTATATATATATAAAACACTGCAGGAGACAGAGCAGGAAGGAGCGGATAGCGCCGTCCTCCGAGTGTGTGACTCCGCCCCCAACGGTGCGCGAGCGAGCAGTTCGAAAAGATGCGGTCGGCTGGCGTCACGTGTTTCCTCCGAACCACGTCATAGTCTTCGGCCCTCCCGGCTGAGTGGTAGTAGTAGCCTTAATGTGGGAGCGCCCCCTAGTGACGGGGAGGAATTGGACACGACTAAATTAGGGAGAAAATCGGGGGTAAAAATCCACAAAAAAAATAAAAGAATAAAAAAAAAGAAAGTGTAGATAAATGTGACATTGAATATAATATCCACCGCTATTTTTAAGGCTTCTTTTTCGTGGCTATATATAATTGTTACATAAATATTCTGTAACATAAAAATTAATGTAAATTCAGCTAAATTTCCATATAAAATATATTACTGTATATATTATATATATATAAAACACTGCAGGAGACAGAGCAGTTTAGTATACAGGTTTACCTTTACATTCCTTTTTTTTTGTTGTTTTTTTGTAATGTATTGAATTTGAGTTTTAAATAAAATGAAAGTGTTTTAGGAGCATATTTGGGGGAATATTTAGGGTTTAAACTGACTTAGTTTAAACTAAACTTTAAACGGGGTAGTCAGAAGGCACGGTAAAAATGGTGGTAAGCTTCAGGTCGAGAATTCCTCGTTGAGGTTGTGATGTTGTCCTGGTAACCCCCCCCCCTCCCCCTCCCCCTCCCCGACCAACAGTAGTGAGCGACAGTTAGTGTAATGAACAGGAGGTGAAAGTAGTTTTAAATTCTTAGCGGTACTCTGTAGCCAAAAGGGGAGGAGAACAAACCATGGAGGTGCTGGACGGCTCCGTTAAACTTCCTGATACATACAGTTAAACATCCCATTAAACATCACCACTCGTACAACACCTTTCATCAAATCAGAGTACTCAATCGATTATACTCAGCTGTATGACTACTGATAAGTACCTTTATACAGATTACACCTTGAAGTTCCAATTAGCTTATTTGTTCTATTTGCACGAAAAGATTTAGTTGATTTTTTGATTTTTGATTTTTTTTTTAAATAAGCAAATTAAAATAAAATATCCTACCAAAGAAGGAAGAACTAGTTTGTTTCTATTGTACTAAGTGAGTTGGAGTGGCTGAGCTGCATTATTGAAAAAAAAAAAAAAAAAAAAAAGATATAACACATGTCTTACACAGGGGGCGCTCTTCACCATTCCGTAACCATTTTCAGCCTCTTTTGGATTGTTATTTTTGGTGGGGAGTTTTTAATTGTGAATCCACCTTAATTTAATTACAGCTCATCTGCATTTATGAGGAACCGTTGTTGTGGAATCTGTCTAACAATCGGTCCATCTTACTTTCTCTGCCAGGGAGTGTCGCGCTGAGGAGCAGCGTGCGGGAGCAATGGAAAAATTCATGTGACATGAAATTTGCACCATGGTGAAAGAGAGAGAGAGAGAGAGAGAGAGAGAGAGAGAGAGAGAAGTCTCAGCACAACATGACCCTGGGACATAAATTCCTTCTCAAGCGCTCATAATATCATCATCATTCATAAAAAATTAAAAAGACCCTGTTTATGGTTGATTTTTTTTTCAAGGAGCTTCAGAATAGCAGCGTGAACAGGTGACCGGGTCAGAGGCATCGACCCGCGCGCGCTATAGAGCAGCATAGACCTCCATGTTTGGTCCGGCTTGGAGAAACAGACCTATAAAAAGAGAAAGTTGCAGAGCAATAAATGAGTGTATTTATAGAGACGGATGAATTTGAATCGCATATTCGCACGTTTCTCAAGTGATGATTATTAAACATATTCACGATAGCGATCTCTATCACCTCCTAAATCGGCACATAGACAACACGATCTGTCCGTCTAATTATTCTGCACATGCCTGCTTACTCTGCTTCACTCGCTCAGTTAATCCCAAGGATTGCATTCATGGCCCTGGTCCGAATCAGCCAACTTCTTTTTTTTTTTTGCAGCTCAAATGGAGGCCAGGTCTATGTGGAGTGTCGCTCTATGACCTCCATGACATTAGCAGCAGATACAGTTCAGTCCTGTAGCAAGTTGCGAGGTCAGGACTTGAACATAGATAACATCTTGAAATCTTTGTCTTGTCCATCAATGCATTCTCGAACAATGTGTGCAGTGCCATCAAGGAACAGTGCCACAGTGTAAAACATTATTTATATGGCACGTGTTTGGTGTCACCCAGTAAGTCTAGCCAGTAAGGTATTTGAATCATGCGAGCTTTGCCTCTCAGACCTTCAAGAAGTTTGCATTGTTCTTCCATTCATTTATCAGTGCGGGCATTGTCTGCTTGTCGCACACTTTGGACGAATTAAGGAGTGTATCTAGATAGAGGCCATAACTAGAATGTGGTGAATCTGCTATATTCCATATTGTTTAGTGACGTGTCCAGTAGTGTGCTGCAGATGCCAGACGTTTGTGTTCGCCTGTTCATCAGCTTGGGTGGTTTTTATTTTGCTGAATACTTCGCGTTCACGTCGTGTACCTAAATTAAATGAGAGGTGACGTCCCAGGACGTGGAGACAGCACTTTTTCTTCTAATTTAGTCGTAGCCAGTTCCCATCCATCTATAAGGCGATGTCCCTTCAGGACTACCACCTCCAGCCAGGAAGGGCTGTTGTCTCAGTGACATGTGTTTCCCCTGAGACACAGGATGCTGGCCAACCAGAGTAACAAAGTTGGCTAGCGGCATGATGGATGTGAGAGTGCTTGGATGCCACCTTCCTCCGCGCCCACGATAACTCGGGCAATCAACTTTCTCCAGGTGGGATTTAAACTTGTGATCTCCAGATGATAGGGCAAGCTTGTTTCCATTTTTACGGGGGTAATTTAACAATCATCCATCATGCTACAGCATGAGTAGTTTATTTATCTGTGTAATGAAGCCTATTTCTTGGTACTTCATATGAACATGTATATTGACGTCTCTGTTGACTGTTGCTGTTTTGCTGCCGTATTTTTGTGGTATTTGAAAGGATACCTGAATGACTGTGGTGCCTCCAAATGCAACGCTCGTTTCTACGTTTTCATCTTGCTGAGAAGCCTTTGGATTGCCCCAGAGCTACTTTCATTTATCAATGCGTCAGACACCTTTCTTGGTTCATTGAAGCCCACAATTAATCCTTAAATACAGGCATGTTTGTAGAAGACTGGAAGAGTATTTGTTTCGGGTAATGGCTTAACTCATCTTCCTATCTGTCAAATACTTTATGCACCTTTACAGCACCCCTCACCCCAATTATAGGTAGGTGGTATATGTCAAAGGAAAGTCCCAATGAATGGTAGGGGCCTAGGTTTCCCAGTAGAACATTGTCCAGAGCATCACCCTGCCTCCTCCAGCGTGTCTTATGCCAAGTAGGTACAGTAAGTAAGTCAAGAACGTCAAACCAGTTCTTGGGTTCTTAGGTCCAAACAAGCCAAAGGTTTGTGAATTCCTTAAGAGGTTCCCACTGTTTCGGGATCTTGTTTTAGTGTATTTATATTTACTTTTTTATTCACAGTTTTGTGTCCAGCTGTGTCCATGGATAACCCTGCATTTGCTCGTCATGCGACTCGGGGGGCTTATCTGTGACTCCGTGAGATCCTTTTTTACATCTAAACGAAAAATGCGAAACTCTCACAAGAACCGAACACAACACCGGTTATCAGATTCTCACCATGAAAGATAAACCTTGTTCAAAATAGAGGTGTCGACCCTCCAGAATGCCTCACACACCCCCAGGATTGGCCTGGCAACTTGACCCCACAGAGGACTAAGGCCAAGTGATGTGCGAGGGCGAGGAGTTGACAAGTGGAGAGATGATTTGTTTACAGTTTGGAATTTTGGGGTTCAGTGTGTGCTTTTTGATCTGTGAGAACTTTAAAGTAAAATGCTTCAACAGCTCTAGAGGCGTAATGATGCTGAGAACTCCGGAACCGTGATGCTAATGAAAGATCAAGGAAGCTAGAACTTTCCTCTTTCGTCTCTGGTTTGGCGAATCCCTGCTTTTATCCCTTGAGCTTTTTGCTATGCTAATCACCGTATGTGTATTTTCCCTAAAATATTTTGCCATGTGTTCACAGTATCTCACAGGTCATAAAACTTCAACAACGCTAATGAATAATCTTAGGGACAATGTTTCTAGTCTCACCCATACCATCGTTTTGCTAATCATAACTAAAAGGTCATGCTGTATTTAAAATCTTAGCGACTTGGTAACTGAAAGCTAAGCTAGCAAGTAAAAGCTGAGCTAGCTAGGGGAATGTACTGTAAGCCTATCTAGAAAGGCAAAGACACGCTAACGTAGCAAGTGCAAGCTAACCTAGAGAGCGAAAGCTAACCCAGGGAACATAATCTCCGTTCATAATCTCTAAAGCAATAATAAAATGCATAGTGATTCTCATCATTTATCCCACGATCTCTAGCTGCGTTAATCACTTTACAGATGCCTGTCAATCCAGCTTGCTCATTACAATATTAGGCCACGCCCACTCAGAGAGGTCACTGCTCTCCACAGTCTGATGTTTTCTTCTGATTAGCCAATTTTCTTAAGGCTACACAGCTGGTTAGCCCTAGCCCTTTGAGTTCTCTTCGCATTGTGTGTGTGTGTGTGTGTGTGTGTGTGTGTGTGTGTGTGTGTGTGTGTGTGTCAAAATAAGCAATCATTTGTTGATTTTATTTTTTTAGGTCCTACGAAACAGGAAGCAGCACCTCCTGCTGGTGAGTTTCCTCATCTTACTAACGACAACTAGCAGTGCTGACACAGATATACCCTTATTGTTAGGACAAAAGTCTTCTTTCTGTATGTATTTTTTTTTTAATAGAAAAAACAAACAAACAAAACAAACAGAACAACAATGTGTTACTAGATTTATGGAGCAGTCATGTGCAAAGTCATTTATTTTTGTTGTTTGTGAAATTGTACACACCTGACTGTTACACACTAGCCTTACCTTTACGCCGGCAAGTAGCAACTCTGTCTTGTTGCTTGTACGTTATTGTTTGTGGGCGTGGCCAGGGTGTTTACTCATCACATACCTTTTGTATAACTGTAATAATGAGTATATTTAGCTTTTTTTTTTTTTTTTTTTTATATATACCAGAAGTGTATGTGTTTTGTATCTTAATAAGGACCAGTATCCGCACAAAGATCTTGTAAGGACCTTTGGTTGGTCCTCGCAAAGAAGACTGTGTGTGTGTGTGTGTGTGTGTGTTTGTGTGTGTGTGTGATGACACTGTAACTGTTTCCTGTCTGCACACTAATGCTTTCTGACTGCTTGTTGCTTCTTATCATGCAGAAGAGAATGAAGGATGTGAAGACGGTAAGGAAAAGAAACGGTCCACCCAGCTCACCTTGCGTTTCTATCTGTGTGTGTGTGTTTGTGTGTGTGTGTGTGTGTGTGTTTAGGGTCATGTACTGTGTGTTCGCTGATCAGCCGCTCACGAAAATGAGCGTGCTGTAAACTGTGGGTGTAAGAATGTCCAAAAGCTTGTCATCATGACCACTGTGAACGTCCAGCACACCATCAGTGTGACCTTGCACATCAGTGTGACCTTGCACATCACAGGAACCTGCAGTGGTGCTATTCTGAACGCGTAAAGCCGCACTTGACTGTTAGCATGCACGTGACTCAGGCACTGACTCTGGCAGTGGATTTCCACGACTGTTCCAGAGGTTCTGACTGACCGAATGAAGACGTGTCGTGTGCTCTAATGATGTTTGATCACGACATGAAGTAACCCGAACACTGGGTGGCGCCGCGAGCTGAGCTGTGAAGTTGTCACGCCTTTGCACCGTGATGATTTGATCCTTGAGTTTGACGCGGTGCTTTCGGCTGAAAGACTGAAATGCAAATGCCTCGTTGGTGGTGTTCTGAAACATCAACGTGTTTTTTAAGAGTGAAAAATGTGATTTTATTGATGCCTAATAACAACCAGAAGTGATATATACCTGGAGTCTGTGCTGTGAGTATATATCGAGTATTTGCGTGTTTTGTGCATGAAGGAGAACGCGGTTCATGCTCCGCAGGCTGGGGCAAATAAACGCAGTTCACCAGTCCCAATCTGAAATTTGGGATTACTCGCACTGAATGATCTTTATGCTTCCTACCCCTGCTGTGAAATATTCCGTTAAACATACAGTATTAAACTAGACAGCCATGCCTCCTAGACACTGTGACCTATTTCAGTCGATTGTATACGACATATTAACTCACATGTTATATACGTAGATTTGAGCACTGTGGCCTCGCACCTCTCGAGTGTCGGGTTCGATTCCTGCCTCGGGTCATTTGTGCATGAAGTCTGCATGTTGCCTTTGTGCTTGGTGGGTTTCCTCCAGCTACTCCGGGTTCCTCACATCGTCCAATGCAGATTAGGTGAACTGGTGATCCAGGGTGTACCCGGCCACGTGCCCCGAGTCTCCAGAGATATGCTCCAGGGCCTCCTGGGACCTTGTACAGCATGAATGCTCTAGAGTACTAGTGAGAGAGTGAGTTCATCCGTCTTGATCAGGCTTCACACACACGACCTGAACCTACAACCTCTCTGATACGCAGGCTCACACTGTGCGTCCAGAACCAGATATCTGAAGGTATAAAAAAAAAAGAAAAAGAACAAGTGAGAGTACAGCTGTGAAAAAGGTTGAGAAGGCGCAGAAGGAATGAGGATCACAGGTACAGTATGCGTACTAGTCTGTGCTCAGGTCGGTTTGTATGGGATTGTGGGAAATCCGAGCAGGGAGCGACAAGACACCCGACCAAAAGTTCTGTTCATCCAGGAAGCACGCTTTCGGATCAGTCGATTGGGTCATTAATCGGCTTCGTCAGTTCACCACTAATCGAGCTTTAATTAAGCTGCCGTGTAGCTCAGCTACGTGTTTGTGCTCGGGATTTGTCTTGATTAAGGAACTCCATACAGTGCATGCAGATTCAATTCATGCTTCAGGTTATTCTGCTTTCTACTTTTCTACATGGAACTGATATTGGTTGAAAGATTTTTAAAGAATTTCTGCCAATGCACGACGATACACATACAGTACGACACCTGATACAGTATTCCAGTCGTGTAACAATGTGACAAACTGAACCCATCAAGTGACTTGACACTGACCTGACTGTGGTGTAAGTGAACCCCAGACTA
This sequence comes from Clarias magur, assembly GCA_013621035.1. Classification (NCBI taxonomy): domain Eukaryota; kingdom Metazoa; phylum Chordata; class Actinopteri; order Siluriformes; family Clariidae; genus Clarias; species Clarias magur. The sequence goes on from QNUK01001505.1 coordinate 22,595, forward strand.
CTAATTTACAGACGGGCAACAGGTGAGATTTAAAGTTACCGCCTTGTGGTGTGCACGCGTTCTCCTAAAGCTACGGGAGTTTACTACGTCTTGAATGTCCGTATAGGAAACAGACGGCTTTCTTTGGGCTTCCTCTCGTCTCCATGTTTTCTCCCGTCCTCGTTTCATACACTCAGTTTCAAGATACTTTGCTTGTCTGTACTGATGACCTGATAAGCACAACGACGACGACAAACTGACATGTCTTCACTCTGGACAGGCCAGAGACACGAGTGCGAGTGCGAGTGCGAGTGTGTGTAAATGTAATACTAGAAGGTCATATGTTCAGAAGGCTCTACTATCTTTGACTCACTTCATTACTCGCTAATGTATTTCTTCACTCTCTCTCTCTCCCTCTCTCTGTCTGTGGCTCTCATTCTCCTCGATGCAGATTTGCCAGAGGATGGTAAGACACACCGGTCCCTCTAGCATGTATTTGTCTATGACGTATACATGGGAAAAATTATTACTATTATTATGATTATTATCCTTAAGGAAGGAATGAGAGTGTCTTTCACATCCTGTGGCAGAACCTACAGGGGAACGAAATCTGCCCCCTGCCCACACCCCCTCGTCACTCCTTGCGTCATTATTACCTTTCATGTTAAGTGCTAGATTTAAGTCCAATTTTTTTTTCTTTGCATATACGAAAGGTTTTGATTCGTTCTCAAAAAAGTTTATTTCTGTTTTCATGTCGTTTCTTTAATGTTGATTATGGAGGTGTATGGTTTATTAGCAACAGGATGGTTTGATGAAGATGAGTCACTGCCTCCACGTGAAAGATGATTAATTTTCAACGACAGCACATTCTGAGAAAGTGTCTCATTCCTCGCGTTCCTTTGACATTGCACAGATTTACCGTCACAATTGTTTGCCAACATTTCTTAATTCTCAAAAAAAAAAAAAAATAAATAAATAAAAAAATCACGCCAGGCTTAAAAAAGAATCTGTTCATAGTAAAGTTTAAGTTAGCGCCTGTTAACTGTCACTTTACACTACAGCATTTTCCATTTTTCAAGTAAAAATGAATAAAGGGATAATTCTTCACCGGCGTACTCGCCCAACTCATCCAAGTAAACAATAGCGACATTACAAACTTGTGTATGTTTCCTGGGATTCCGATTCGCATCTTCACTGTAAAGTTAAGCTTAAGCCTTTATTTGGCACATACAGTACATTACAGTACAGTGAAATTCTTCTCTGTGAGAGTGAGAGTGGAGGGTCAGCCGTGATACAGCGCCCCCCTGGAAGAGATAGGGTTAAGGGCCTCGCTCAAGGGCCCAACAATGGCAACCTGGTGGAGCTGGGGATCAAACCGCTGATCTGGTTGCCACTGTCGGGCCCTTGAGCGAGGCCCTTAATGTGAAGAAAGACACGTCAGATTTTGCATCCTGTCCATTGCTGCACTTTTCACTGCAAGTCTTTGGCATGACTGAATATCAGGCTTCCTGACAAGTACTTCCTGTTTCACCCGCACTATTCGACCGCCCGCCAATATGGTGGCACCAAGAAAATCACCTGTGCACTTGGACAAGATCTACTGTTTAAAAAAGTCGTTCCTGTCTCCCTTATCTTTCTGGTGAAGTCACCAGCATAAACCTTGATTATATGGCTTCATCTTTGAGCTCTGACACTGGAGACTCCTTCCTCACATCCTTTCGGAAATTGATTAGAACAAGGGCATCAATATAAACCTGTGATTGGCAGCTGTACTGTACCACTCTCACAGGTGCTGTTATAGTAAATAAATCAACACCGCCTTTGACAATCCTTGAACACAGTGCCAGTTATGCCAAAATGGTTCCCACATGAAGTTCTATGACCATCAGGAACTTGTCATCCGTCCCTCTGGTCTGTTCCACCCTCAGATTGAAATCCCTGGGGTTGACTTTTCTTGTCTCTGCCACACCAACAGAGAATGCGCCGGGGGAAGAGCCACAGTCGTCAGAGGTATCTAGCCTCATTGTGGAGAAACCCCAGAGTGTCACGGCAACCAAAGGTCAGAGGTCGGCAACATTGTAAAGAGATACAGTAAGTGATGACGTGAGTGGGGATTGATTTGGTTATCGGTTACAGGGAAAGACATAACGTTCGTTGCCAAGGTGGACTCATCAACCCTCTTGAGGAAGCCGGTGTTGAAGTGGCTGAAAGGGAAGTGGTTGGACCTGGGCAGCAAAGCCGGCAAACACCTGAAGTTTAAAGAATCCTATGACAGGAACACCAAGGTGTGAGTTGGTGATAAGGCTCCTATAAATGCCTTCATTTACATCCTTAATGTCCAAGTTATTACTTACGTGAGAACCCAGTGTGTTGCGTTTCATTTTATACCACTACATATCTGGTTCAGGTGTGTCGGAACCTGTGAAAACACAACAAATAGACTTCCTGTGGTTTGGCTTACTGATTGGAGCACGACACACAGCATTAACCAAGTTACATAGACAGACTAATATTTAACACAGACAGGAGGAGTAACTAAACATGGAGACCTAGCATACTAGCTGTTACGCTGGATGATGGCTAATCAGACTAGTTGCTAACAGACTAGTAGCCTAGTAGGTCTAAGGGCAAACAGACTGGGTACACAACAGACTAGATAGGGGACAGAATAAGAACTAGCATGTTAGTGGCTAAGCAGGTTAGTATCTAAACAGACTGAGATCTAAGCAGACGTGGAGACTAGACGAACTAGGAGACTACACAGACTAAGAACTAGGCAGGTTAGTATCACCATGTTAGTAGTAAAACAGACGAAGATCTAAATATTCAACAGTGGTACTTACACAGGGGGAACCAAACAGACTACAAAGCAAACTAACACGGTGAACAAAGACACTTCCATACAACATATGCCAACTTAGCTAAAACAGAACCGAACCGAACCAAACCAAAGGACCAGAAAGGAAAAACCCAACTGACAATGATAATGCTCGACCCAGTTTCCCAGAACAAACAGCTAATTATAGAGTGTCTAATTAGCTACCTCGGTTCAGGTGAGACCTCATCACCTGACCGAGGTGCCTTCTGGGAAACTGAGTCTACAAACAAAAACTACAAAACTAAAGACAGCGCACTCTGGTGGTGAACCCTGACAACATTTGCATCAATTGTTCTTGCATTGACGTAAAAACGTTCTTGCATTCACGTTTTCACATTCACATAATGTTCTTGCATTCACGTTGACCCGTTCCCACAAAATTCTGACACATCTGCATTCAATGGATTTTTTTTTTATGCATTTACAAAATGTTGGTCCATTTACATAGAATGTAACATAAAATTAACATGAACATAAAATTCTCTCATATTCAAATAAAATGTTCCCGCATTCACATTTTCACGTTTAGATGAAATTCTATTAAAGTCACTGTAATAAATTGTTACTGCATTTGCAAAAAAAAAAAAAAAAAAAAATGTTCTTGCAATCGCCGCCATGTACATTTCCTTTGTAACATAAACTTAAAAAATGCTTTAGCACTCACATGAGACGCTCACATGGAAAACTTCCCTCTTTATGGCAGATATACACTTACGAGATGACCATCGTTAAGGTGGTTGAAGGAGATGCAGGAGGTTATCGCTGCGAGGTCACGGCCAAGGATAAGTGTGACAGCTGCGCTTTTGAGATCACAGTTGAAGGTATAAAAGAAGAGCGAGCATATTTCACTGTGATCTGATTATATCTAATGTGCACATGTGTTGATTCGTTTGGTTGGATTTCATCGTCATGTTCACTTTATTTTGTCCTCCAGCTGCACAAGAGTCTCAGCAAACCAACATCCTGGAGGCCTTCAAGCGATCGTGAGTCTCTGTGCTTTTCTGTCATCAGGTGTACAATGTTTTTGTCCTTTTGTTAATGTTATTTACCACAAACACTGTTATTGTGTTTTCAGCATGAAAGTTATGTTTTTTTCTCGCTAATCTTTCCTTTACATGTACAGAAATAAATAGCGATAAATGCCATAAATGCTGGTGTAGCACAGCTAGCGAACGGAATATGAGGAGGTATCAAAAGGTTTCGAGATTAACTTGCATTGTCGTCATGGAGCATCCAGTTTTTCGCGCTCCACAGATCCGGTTGCTTTCACTGAAGGTCATGAACTCTCATCATCTTCATTGGTGTTCTTCATTTGTACCTCGAACGACTTATTGCAGCATCGCTCTAATTCTTGCCGAATCATGTCAAACGTCTCTGTGGCAGATTTGCCCAGACCTTCACCTTCGCTCTTTGTTGTTTGCTTACTAGAAATGATGAAATAAATGACTTAAACATACTCTCACTAGCAAAAAAAAGCTGGGAAAGCACAAAATAATGTGATCAACAGGTGAACTACTGTTAAAATAATACATCTATAGGTCTATCTCCATCCATCTTGGAACCTCTGAGTCCAATTAGGGACCGTGGAGGCCAACGATGATTATCATTGTATTTATTTCCATTTGTACGACGACGACGGTAGGACCTCTGGCCAACATTCACATGCGCATTCAAACACTATTACACTAAGCCAATTAGCCTAATCGGCATGTCTTTGGACTGTGGGAGAAAACCCGAGCACCTGGAGGAAACCCCCCAAGCATGGGGAGAACATGCAAACTCCATGCGCACAGACTCAAGCCGGGAATCGAACCCAGACCCTGGAGGTGCAAGGGGACAGTGCTAACCACTATGGCACCGTGCCGCCACATCTATAGATAACTACCTACGTACCATCAGTTCCGGAGTAGCATGTCTACATTAAACACTCTAAATACCTGAAGTGCAGGAGTAGCATGGCCATGATAACACCAATATATGGGTGTACTGCAACCTGAGTCATGCAGAACACTTACACAGTCTACTGCAGAGTTTCTGATACATGTACGTTCATGTTCCAACTACAGGGGAGACGCCGGGGAGGACGCCGGAGATCTGGATTTCAGTGGCCTCCTTAAGAAAAGGTCAGGATTTCCTTACTAAGCCCTACCCCTTTACCCTTAATAAAAGTAACGGTCACTTTTGTTACGTAAACGTGTTTGATCATTAGAGAGAGGAAGCAGAAGGAGGAGCCTGAGCTGGACGTGGACGTCTGGGAGATCCTTAAGAATGCGAAACCATGTGACTACGAGAAGATCGCGTTCCAGTACGGGATCACCGACCTGCGGGGAATGCTGAAGAGACTGAAGAAGATGAAGAAGGTGGAGCCTAAGAAGAGTGATGGTGAGCATTATATACTGTATATACACAGGGCTCGATTTGAGGGGGGGTGTGACTGACAGCTTTAATGATGATAAAAGACAAGTTCTTTAAGGGCATAGTCATACAAAACTACAGTACTATTAAATTACATGATTTCATTACCAATGTTTATGTAGATTTTTATTCTACTCTTACAAATCCTCCCCAGATGAAAGCCATCGAAAGGATCAAATAAGAGTTTTGACAATTGCATGTTTAAGTGCATGTTGTTTTGAGGCTCCAAGTTGACTTAATTAAGCTTATAGTTTGTTAATAAAACTTCTTAAAATTTTGGCATATTTCACAATGCTAAATGTTATAGTTGTCGTTTATAATGTGAAAAAAAAAAACTGCAGTGATGATTATTCCTTCCTAATATATCTGACTCCGCCCTCTGACCGTGGTCAATCCCTTCAACATTTTGGTAGAGTATATTTCTTATTATTTTGTATATCTTATTGAAAAATTTGTTGGAGTCAACCTGATTGAGCCTTCTCTACCGCTTGGTTGAGGTATGCTATACTAAATGAATTGATTAGCTGTCTCTGTTTCTTTAAGTAGTTTGCTTGATAGCACATCAAAAGCAATGATGGAGCTCTGAAGGGGCCCATCACACACAGAAAGTTTTTGTTTTTAGTTATTATTGTTTTACCATGAATTGGGCTGTCAACCATTCGGAAGAGGCTTATAGTGGGTTCTGCTGAAAAACAAACATTCATTGTTGTTATTATCGCTATCATAGTAAAAGGAATAATTAAAAGAGTCAAAACCAAACGGACAAACAGTTCAAACTGGAAAGAGGAAGAAAAAACGCCAATCAGAAAACCTGAGGTATAAAACCCAAGATATAAAACCTCAGATATGGACAGAAACAGAAGGACTTCAGGATGAGCTAACGAACAGCAGGGTTATATAATCCTTTCAGAAGAGAAAGCGAGAAAGCTGATGTAGAAGTGGCCTAGTGTTGTTGTGGTGAGAACCCCTGGTGGTGTGGGGTGGAATGTGTGAGACAGTGAAAAGGGGATTACCGACATATAGTTTACCTGAAAACAATAAAAAAGGAAGAAAAGAAAAACAGAATTAAATGCTTCATGATTTTATAGATAAAACAATGCGTGATGTGTGTGGTGTGTTGAAGCAGAGGGCGTCTTTTCAGTTTGTCATATTTGTTTTTGTATTTGGGATGTTGTGTCTTTTTTCCGGAATTTGTTCAAATGCTTGTGTTTACTGCATCTGTGTTTGAGACATTTGTCTTCAATTCAATGTGTCTGTGTTCCGAACTTATTTTTCCTACATTGTGCTTGTGTTTTGTTTGTTGTGTCTATGTCTAAGAACATCCATCTGAGTTTCTGCTTGCTGTGATGACTGTATTTGAGTGTCTGTTCGTTGTGCTTGTTTCCATGTGCCATGTTTATTGTGTTTTTTCTGTTTGTTGTGTCTGAGTATCTGTTTGTTGTTTATTGTGTCTGAGTGTCTGTTTGTTGTGTCTAAATGTCTGTTTGTTGTGTCTGAGTATGTTTGTTGTTTATTGTGTCTGAGTGTCTGTTGTGTCTGAATGTAAGTTTGTTGTGACTTTACTGCATCTATTGTGTCTGATTCTTTATTGTGTCTGTTTGTTGTGTCTGGTTGTCTGTTTTTTTTTTCTTTTTTGTTGTTGTGTCTGAGTATCTGTTTGTTGTTTATTGTGTCTGAGTGTCTGTTTGTTGTGTCTAAATGTCTGTTTGTTGTGTCTGAGTGTCTGTTTGTTGTGTCTGAATGTCAGTTTGTTGTGTTTGTTGTGACTGTATTGTGTTTATTGTGTCTGATTTTTTATTGTGTCTGTTCGTTGTGTCTGGTTGTCTGTTTTTTTCTTCTTCTTTTGTTGTGTCTGAGTATCTGTTTGTTGTTTATTGTGCCTGAGTGTCTGTTTGTTGTGTCTAAATGTCTGTTTGTTGTGTCTGAATGTCAGTTTGTTGTGTTTGTTGTGACTGTATTGTGTTTATTGTGTCTGATTTTTTGTTGTGTCTGTTCGTTGTGTCTGGTTGTTATTTTTTGTTTTTGTTGTGTCTGATTTTCTGCTTGTTGTGTTTGTTGTGTCCCAGCCTTCCTAAAGAAGCTGGATCCTGCATACTCAGTGGAAAAAGGCAAGAAGATTCAGATGTCTGTGGAGCTGACGGATCCAAACCAACAGGTGAAGTGGCTGAAAAATGGGCAGGAGATCAAACCTTCAGCAAAGTAAGTGTGTATTTGTGTGTGTGTGTGTGTGTGTGTGTGTGTGTGTGTGTGTGTGTGTGTGTGTGTGTGAGAGAGAGAGAGAGAGAGATGAGGTTTTCATTTCGACAGGTGTTTGAGATTCTTCTTCTTCCCAGGTATGTGTTTGAGAGCATCGGTGGGATCCGAAGGCTCACCATTAACAAGTGCACGCTGTCGGATGATGCTGCGTACGAATGTGTGGTTGGGGAGGAAAAGTGCTTCACTGAGGTCTTTGTACAAGGTGAGCAAATCCTCGACACAGAATACGCGAAATGTTTATTTTCCCTTTTCATTGATGTGCGTGTGTTGTGTGTGTTTAGAGCCTCCAGTCACCATCACCAAGCTGCTGGACGACATCCATGTTGTGGTTGGGGACAAAGTAGAGTTCGAGGTGGAAGTGTCCGAGGAAGGAGCGAGTGTTAAATGGTGATACTTTTATTTCATTTACCTGTACTGTATAATACAAAAGAGTACTACAGCGCCCCCTGCTGATAGAGTCATGCAAAAGAAGAACAATTTCTATGATCGTTGCCTGTTTTGAAAATGTGAATAAAACGCATCATCAAATTTTCCAAATTTCAAAATCGTGGAGACTCATATGGGTTAAAGTCAGCAATGTTAATCCAATATTTGGTGAATGTCATCTTACACTCCTCTAGCTGCCTGTTCTGTGTGGGATAAAAAAAACAAACAATTCTGGTGTTCGTATATAGTACAACCCAGGGTCGGAGAACAGGAAGCAAAAAGAGTGGTGCATCACACTACACAACACTAACCCAGCCAATCAAAAAGTGGGCGTGTCCATATGGAATATTTTGCATTATACTGGTAACCTTCCCCAGTTCCAAGTGTTACTGTAAGAGGTTGGAGGGGTGAATGCAGGGCTGGCTGTTACCTCAAACCTACAGTATGCCGAAAAGTGGCTGACACTTCCTGAGTGACATCATATTGAGTGACATCATAGCGTGATGCTTTTTTTTTTTTTTTTTCCAGTATCCGGGGCGTAACGTGCTCAAAAAGCACACCGGTTTTGTGGCGCGCCCGGGTGGCCATGACGCAAGTGCTTGGGCTCATTGTTGCTTTCCAACTACTGTATATTTAACTTTTGCTCTTCTCTGTAAACTCGACCACACCATACTTTTTTACTTCTCTTCATGTCCACGTGCGTGTGTGTTTTAAAGGATGAAGGATGGAGTGGAGTTGAGCCGAGACGGAAAGTATCGTATTAAGAAAGAAGGGAAGAAACATTGGCTGATCATCAATGAGGCCACAAAGGAGGACATTGGAATGTACCAGGTCTGCACCAGCGGCGGGGAGTCGAAGGGAGAGCTGGAGGTGGAAGGTAGTCCTGAAATTCTTCGTTTAATCAATAACAGAAATGTCAATGTCAATGTCAGTGTTAGTCTTGCCGTCCTGTACTCCTAATCTGTATTTACACACCTTCACACTGTATCATCGGTAGGCTGTTGCTATTGCTAGTGATATCACAACTGGGTTTAGTAGGAGATTAGCAGATTACGATCACGTGTTGCTGTTAGCGCCTAAAAACTAATAGCTCTCTATTTCCCGCAAGCGAAGTTGAACATCACAAGAACGTGAAATCCAGCAACGAAGAAGTGATTTTCAAGCAAACCGCTGGACTTAAGCTCCCAGAATGCTATGCAGCTATATGGAGCTGGGAGGCTTGACTCGGGGTCGTTACTGACCTAAGAGATGAGGAAATTTGGAGATTGGCCAAAATGTTTTTTTATTTATTTTTTTTTTAAACTGGATTGAACTGGAGCTGCCCAGTTTGAGCAGAATATCCAGATGAGAAGGTCTCGCTGCTGAGCAGACAGAAGGACTAAAGCTCCGCCGCATCGCTCTCTTTAGCCAGAGCTGAAACCAGGGCTAAATCCCACTGCACTGCTATCAGCAGGGCATTGTGGGTAACGTAGAAGAAAGAGTAGAATATCGTTTTAGTGAAACGAAGAAAAGAAAACTCAGAATCTCACAGTAAAATAAGTCTTTTGAAATGATATATTAATTATACATATTACAATGCTAATTGTTTCAATAGGAAGTATTTATAGAAACAGAGATTTTCCTGAGTGTGTGTGTGTGTGTGTGTGTGTGTGTGTGTGTTTGCCTCAGATAAGGAGCTGGAGGTGCTGCAGAGTTTTGCTGATCTGACATTGAAGGCGGCTGAGCAGGCCGTGTTTAAATGCGAGGTTTCTGATGAGAAAGTCACAGGGAAGTGGTTCAAGGACGGAGTCGAGGTCGTCGCAAGTGACCGCATCAAAATGACACACATCGGCAGGTAAGCCGCACCTCCAGGCCACGTACTGGACATGTACAGAATACCCATAATGCATTGTGCCATAATGTATAGATTTTACACAGTGTGGATTGGGACACATCCAGGACTGGGGGGGTGGGGTGGGGGCGGGGCTGATAACGAGACAGAGTTTTTAGTTGTCTTATGTTGCGTCCTATAGTGAATACGAATGAGGATTTCTGCAGTGGCGTTAATGTGTACACACCCTAAACACTGTGTGATGGCCAGACGTGTTGGGGTTAATAATGGTGTGCGTTGGGACACACCCAGTTGTTGTATTGTTGTTGGATGCTGTTGCTATGGTAACACATATGGTCGCTCAGGATCCACAAGTTGACGATTGACGACGTGAAGGCAGAGGACGCGGGAGACTACACCTTTGTCCCTGATGGCCATGCGCTCTCGATTTCAGCTAAACTCAACTTCTTGGGTAACACACACACACACACACACACACACACACAACAGTGTACAATAAAGTTGCTTTATTTACCTTATCTGATTTATTTCCCCTCAGAAATCAAGATCGATTACGTTCCTCGTCAGGGTGAGTATCCGTTTTTTATTCTTTTCTTATTTAGAATAAATTTATATCATAAAGTGTATTATTTGTATTTTCATAAAGGTGCAGTTACTTTTGATTCTTATACGTTTCTACGCCCGCAGAAATAATACTATTTTAAAAATGACTTTACAGTCACAGTCACAACCTATAAGCCACCAATCACTGAGGTTGATTGCAGTCCAGTTCCAGTTTTGTTTAGTTACTCTATTATTATATATGTTTTTTTTCTCTTTTTTTTTTTTCTGGCCCTGAAACTACCCTCCCACCGCCCAGATTAATAGAACATGCAAAGAACAACCTAAGTGACCTAACAGAGCCTAACGAGGACTGGTTATGTTTCCAGGTTTTGTACGTTTGCGCTGAATTTCTGCGAGAAACTGCAAAATAAAGGGCGGCGCCAGTGCAATTTAAAAATGCGCAACAAATAAAACCAGAAATTCCACATGATGCAAAAGTACAAAACCGGGAAACATAACCAGTCCCCGTTAGGTTGTAAATCGTACATGTTTCCCTACATTGCTCTACACTTTATCTCTGTCAAGATCCTCCGAAGATCCACCTGGACAGCACGGGCAGCGTAGTGAACAAGAACACCGTCATCGTGGTGGCGGGGAACAAACTCCGCCTGGACGTGGAGATCACGGGAGAACCTGCGCCCACCGTCTGCTGGAAGAGAGGAGACACGGTGAGAACCGACAAACCTTTATTACCACGTGCTTATGTGCAATTTCCCTTAGATCATCTATCTCTCTATAAACAAATAATGATCAGTCAAAGGAGACATTTTTTTTTTCTTTTTTACATTTTCATGTCAAAAGCTGCACTAAGGTCCAGTAACAAAAGCAAGGCGACCCAAACCTACCTGATCAGAGGTCAGTGGGAGGTCATTGACCTCCCACTTTAACCAGCGCTGTCCCTGCGCTATAATGCAGCCGACATCTCGACTAATACTGTTTTTGCTGAGAGGATTCTGTAGCGGATGATATTGTATGTGCGTGTCTGGATGTGTAAGCAGGAGATAGCAGCCACGGAGGGACGGGTGCGTGTGGACAGCAGGAAGACCTTGAGCAGTTTGGTGATTGAGGGGGCAGAGAGGTCAGATGAAGGACCTTACACCATCACTGTAACCAATCCGGCAGGAGAGGACAAGGCCGAGATCATCATCAAGATCGTGGGTGAGAGAGAGCGCGAGAGACACACACCATTATCCGATGTCCATCTTTCTCTCAGTCTATTCTAGATCTGTCTATTCCCAGTTAAACCTTCCTGTCTGTCTGTGCTCAGATATTCCCGATCCACCGGAGAACGTGCGCTGTACAGGAGTGGGCGAGGATACGGCTTCCATCCTATGGGACCCTCCCAAATTTGATGGTGGCTCACTCCTAAAAGGCAAGCATGAACACAATTACACAGTGATTAACATTTTGCATTTATAGACACCAGACATACTTGTCTGTTTACATCTCATGTCTTGTTATTGCTAATAATAATAATAATAATAATAATAATAATGAAGAAGAAAAAAACACAAAGAAATGTTCTAGATTATAAACCCCACCCTCTGACCAATCAGAATGATGTTCTGTGTCTCCAGGTTATCTGATGGAGAGGAAGAAGGTAGGTTCCGACAGGTGGACCAAGCTGAACTTTGATATCCATGAGTCGACCGAGTATGAAGCAAAGAAGATGATCGAGGGTGTGATGTATGAGATGAGGGTGTTCGCTGTTAACAGCATCGGAGTCTCGCAGCCCAGTGCTGTCTCTAAGCCCTTCATGCCTATCGGTGTGTGTGTGTGTGTGTGTGTGTGTGTAAATGTACAATAAAATAACGCAGGCGTGAGCGGCCATATACACTAGAATAGCCCCCGATCCACTTAACTTCCCGTTATGTCTTGGACGTCTGAAGAGACTTTTATTTTGAAGTCTGGTACTCGCATGTCGTTCTATTGAACCCCTCATGCTCTCCGTCTCGTAGCCCCGACGAGTGAGCCAACCCGTCTGATGGTTGATGACATCACAGGCAACACCTGCTCGCTGAAGTGGCGTCCTCCGGAGAAGATCGGCGCCGGGGGTGTGGACGGGTACATCATCGAGTACTGCCTCGAAGGAGGTGAGGAGTAGGTGGTGACCTTGTGAAGTGAAGGTTAACGTTCACTAAAGCATCTGTTACTGAGACTGTTAACAGTGAACTAATTATCAAATTAGCATGCTAATGTATTAAGAGGAAGATCGGTCTAATTACATGCCTTTTAGTTATTGGATGTCGGCCATATTCATGTGTGTGTGTGTGTGTGTGTGTGTGTGTGTGAGTGAGAGAGAGAGAGAGAAAGAGACAATTGTTATTATAAATGTTTTAGAACTTTATTAAACATTTCTCAGTCCTACGCGCTTTTCTTTAGATTTTGATTTCGATATTAATGCATATTATATATTACAGCTTATATATTTTATGTTATGTTATATTACAGCGGTTGTACAATGAAACTGAAGCGCCTGGTTGTAGATCCCAATAATTCATTAGTATGGTGCAGGGCCTCCGTTTGCCTTCAATACAGGATTAATTCGTCTCTTGGGAATGACAGACACGAGTCCTGCACGCTGTCCAGAGGGATTTTGAGCCGTTCTTCTTGCAGAATAGGAAAACGTTTCCTGACTCGCTCCTCCAAAACACCACCAAGCGTCTCGATAATATTTCGATCTGGTGAGTGTGCAGTCGACATGGGAGATGTTCAACTTCACTTTCATGTTCATCAAACCATTGGTTTGCATTATCATCCTGATGTACGGCACCGCCTTCAGGATACAATGTCTGAACCGTTTGGGTGCACACGGTCCTCCAGAATGGAGCCTAGGGAATGCCATGATATCGCAGCCCAAACCATCACTGATCCACCCCCATGCTTCACTCTGGACATGCAACAGTCTGGGTGGTACTTGGGGCTTCTCCACACCGTAACTCTCCCGGATGAGGGAAAGACAGTGAAGGTGGACTCATCGGAGAGCAATACACGGTTCACATTGTCCACAGCCCAAGATTTTTGCCGCTGGCACCACTGAAACCGGCGTTTGCCATTGGCACGAGGGACCAGAGGTTTGGCCGTGTACATTGACCCTGTGGAGCTCCCTGCCACGGGCAACGGGCTAGCAGTTAGCGCTTGTAGCGCGGACGGTAAACCCAAACGCGAACAGGCAGGATAACCATGCGAGTTATTATAAGAACGCTCGCACGTCGAGAGCAAGAGCTTGCACAAATAACCCCGCATTCTAGCAACACACACACTCAGTCAGGAAGAAGACCATAAAGGTTGAGTGCTCACGGAAAACCTGGCGACGCGTCAGAAACGACATGGGCAGACTCAATGACTGAGCGACGTGAAGCGCCATCTTGGCTCCTTTTATGCTTCCTGGATCGTGACCATTCTACTGGAGAGAAACAGGAGAGTTGAGGTGCACATTTAATTCTGCAGTGAGTTGGGCAGTTGTAGTTTTATGTTTTTGGGACACTGACACTGCGGGTTCGCACCCGGACATCCCTTTCAGGCGGCTTCCTCTTGCGTCCACAGTTACTCCTTATGGATGTGGTTCGTCCTTCTTGGTGGTACGCCGACGTTACCCTGGATACCGCGGCTCTTGATACATCACAAAGACTTGCTGTCTTGGTCACAGATGCGCCAGCGAGATGCGCACCAACAATGTGTCCTCTTTTGAACACTGATACAGTACGTCACTCATAATGTTTTGTGCATTGCAATATTTTAAGCAATATTTTGGTGGAATGTGCAATCAGAGAAGATCGGCCACCAGGCTGCTCAAATTTAGCCATGAACACTAAATGACCAGTGTTCCAGTTTCATCGTCCAACCCCCTGTATGTTATGTTTTATATTTACGTTATTAATTCAAGTGTCTTATTTTTTTTTTATAAATATGTTTATATTTATGTATGTGTATAAAATGTGCGTTTGATTTGATTTTTATTTATGGGGCTAGTTTGGTTGTGCTTACAGTATGTTTAGGATTTATTTATTTATTATTTAGTTTATGATTTTATGTTTATTTTCATTTTTTTTTTTTTTGCTTATTTAAATTGTCTTTGTTTTTTGTTTTTTTTATTTTGTCCAATAAAAATAATTATGTTCTAACTTTGATTAAATGTAGTTGTTTTAAATTAATTCATGGCTTTTTAAAACAGGGCTTTTATTTTGTAATTGTGTGTTTTCCAGGGAGCGACTGGGTGAGGGCCAACGAGACCCCCGTGGACAAGATCAGTTATCGCATTAGAGATCTGCAGATTGGAGAGAAGTACTTGTTCAGGGTGAAAGCGGTGAACATCGCGGGTTTGAGCCCACCAGCCGTGATCGATCGAGCAGTCACCATCCGGGAGATCACTGGTCAGGGAGTCTGTCTCTCTCTCTCTCTTCCGCTTTCTCGCTCTCAGTTTATTATATGCACCTGACTTCATCTCTCTCCTTACCCCAACGTTTAGAGAACCCCAGGATACGCCTGCCTCGTCAGTTACGGACTAAGTTCATAAGGAAAGTTGGGGAGAAGGTCAACCTCGTTATTCCCTTTCAGGTTAGTCGATGACATCACTTCCTGTGCTGAACTATCTGGACTGTACGGGGAACAGTATGACAATTGATAACCAAAATAGAAAAATGCTAGTTTTATGTGTTGATGTGGATTTGTTTCGGTCTTGGCCTCCGACCTCCCTGAACATGGCCTTAGTATTGCGGAATGCGCAGATGAAGCCACCTAGTTGAAGTAAACCCTTGGTCTTGGAATTTCACTCTCCAATCTCCACTTGACTTCATTTGATTTGGGCTCGACCCCCTCAAAACACACTCTTGACTGCCTCGATTGCTGCTAGTCCTGGTGTTGGACTGGTTTTGGCATAACAGTGGCGGTCGTTACCACACCCCTGGAAACATCCAAGTCAATTTTTTCAAACAAAAATCAGTGGTTCCCAACCTTTTTTTTTTTTTTTTTTTTTGGAGCCCAGTCCATTTACACAAATCAAAAGAATACATTGATAATAGTTTTCCACACATACTGTAAGTGTGTAATTGTATTCATATTTAAGATGTGAAAATCTAATTCCAACAACCTCACAGCTTCAGAGCAGACGGAGGCTCATGTACCCGCTGTGATCTTTGGTGAGCCCTTCAGTGGACCCTAGTTTGGGAAGCATAGGACCACCACCTGTAACCCCATGAGGCCACACTGTACCCGCATGGCATTTACACCCAACTACGCTATGTGTGTATTATTGTAAAAATTCAAGATCTGGACTATTGGTTTTCCTATTTGATCTCTTTTATTTAAAGACATTGTGGATGTTATCAAAGATCATCAGTGAGAAGAAATGACATCCTCACAACATTGGAATTTGGGAGTCAGAATGTTAAACACAAGCACTTGCCTCTCTGTACGAGTCTGTATTAGATTTTGACTCCACCCTCATTAGTCGATAGCTTATAAAATAGCACTTGATCCAGCACAGGAAAGAAATTTTGCTCTTTCAGATCGTTTGAAGTCATCGTGAAATTGGTCAATCTTAGGTTTTGTCCTTTTATCCATAAAAAATCAAGTGCGTATTGTACACAATCACTAGATTTCCTCTAATCCTGAGATTCTGATGTTCTGAAGAATTCTGTGGGAAGTTACAGTACATTGCCTACAATCATGCCATGAGTCATAGTTTTGTCCTGTTCTGACGGTGAGAGTGTGGATGGTGATGGTCAGGTCCAGCAGAAGTGCTTCTGTATCAAGTAAATCTGTTTTGTATGCCAGGGAAAACCTCATCCTGTAGTGACCTGGTTGAAGGATGACACACCGTTAGACCCCAAATTGGTTAACCTCCGCACCACTGAGGTGGACACCATCCTGTTCATCAGGAGTGCCACTCGGGAACACTCAGGAAAATACACGCTCATCGTCCAGATTGAGAACATGGAGGACAAGGCCACCATCGAGATCCAGATTGTGGGTGAGTTTACCAAAATGTTGTCAATCAGTCAACATTTGTTGCTTAATGTCCAAAAACCGGCTTCTTTAGCCTTGCAGATAAAGAATTGTTCTTTTATGGCTTGAACATTGTATTTTGTTTGTTTCTAAAAACTAGCCACTAAAACGATCTTCTCTGAAAATGAGAAACACATTTAGAAAAGGTCCAGGGAATGTTTTCATCTTGATTAAATAACAACAACAACAACAACAACAACAATAATAATAATAATAATAATAATAATAATAATCATCATTTTCAGTAAGGAGCCTGCTAGCTCGCTGACTAAGCAATGGTACATGCTAGTCACTTAGTTTAATGCTAATCATGTGTCGTTAATAATGAGTGAAGCTGTGCTGCAAATTTGCTGCCTGTCTGAGAGTCTGCAATTCCATAGAATTTGAGTTTTACTAAGAAAATTTACTAAAAACCAAAAAACAAATATGATTTGACTTCATCTCTAAGATCTACATTAGCTAATAAAACATCTGCATTTTATAGATTTTAGCAAAAATTACTTCAAAAACGATTTGCTCATGTTTAGCTATATAATCGAACTTTCTAACTTATTATCGAACTTTCATCTGCATAACACACATGATGTTATACAATTTCTGCTATCCGTTATCACCCAGATGAGGATGGGTTCCCTGTTGAGTCCGGTTCCTCTTCAGGTTTCTTCCTATTGCCGTCTCAGGGAGTTTTTCCTTGCCACCGTCGCCGTCACCCTTGGCTCGCTCATCAGGGACAATCTCATTATCTAGACACATTTTTCTTACACATATATATACGATTCCATAAGTCTTCTTTTCATTTTCTTTTCATTTCTGTGAAGCTGCTTTGAGACAATCACCATTGTTAAAAGTGCTATAGAGATCAAATTGAATCGAATTGAATTAAATCGAATTGCATAATAGATTTAATGCGATCAGAAAACAATAACAAACAAGCGAAACAAGCAACAAAACCACTTATTGAGGTACTCAAAACGATGACGGTGACGAGTCTGCATATAGAAGCGAGGCTGAGCAACCGGCTGTCTGGTGCAGTAACAACAACCTGAAGCTGAACATGCTCAAGACAGTGGAGATGCTTGTGGAAAGCACTGTGACAGCAGTGGAGTCATTCCGCTTCCTGGGCACATCATCTCTCAGGACCTGAAGTGGGACAGACTCCATTGTTAAAAAGGCCCATCACAGGTTGTATTTTCCTCGCCAGTCGAAGAAGTTAAACCTGCCACAGGAGCTCCTCACACAGTTCTCCTCAGAAGACAACAGAAGTCTACAAAGGATGGTTTGGGCAGCTGAAAGGATTACTGGCGCGCCCCTCGCCACGCCACAAGGACTGTATATATCCAGAGTAAAGAAAAGGGCTCCGAATATATCACTTTGGACCGCTCACACACGAGCCACCTTTCCTTTGAACATTTGCCATCTGGTCAGCACTACAGAGCACCAGGACAGTCAGGCACAAGAAGGGATTTTACCTCATGAACAGTTAAACGTTCTCACTGTGCAATAAATACGTACTAATATTTATTTGACTTATCTGATAGAACCCTACGTCCTACTTCATTTGATGGTAACTTTGTTTTTCTGTGTTGTGTGTTTCTCATCTCTAGAAGCTCTGTCACCAAAACCAATTCCTTGTACATGCAAACATACTTTGCAATGAAGCTCTTTCTGGTTCCTATTCTGAAAAGTGCTAGACCAGTCATCATGTGCGTCAATAAAAGTGGCTTGTTAGCAGCCAAGACAAAATGCTACTGATATTAAGGCTGCTTTCACATTAGACATGATGTACCTGGGCACAGTCCAGATCAGGTTACTCGTCCTTTTGGGGAGTTTAGCTTCCATACACACACAATGTGATTAGAACTCACAGGATTGGGACTAAACAGCTGTGTATCCATAAAAAACAAAAAAACAAAAAAAAAAACATAAAGCATAAAGATTGGACTTTGGAGTGATGGAAAAAAGGGTCATGTGACCTGATGAGTCTGTTCCAGAGTGATGGGCGTGGTCAGGGTGAGAAGGGAAGCGCTGTAATGAAGCGACGCTCCCATCATGCATAGCGTCCACTGTACGAGCCTCTGGAGACAGTGTTATGATCTGGGGTCGCTTCAGCCGCTCAGGTCGAGACTCGGCAACGTCATGTGGCAGTAAAATGAAGTCACATGACCACCTGAATGTACTGAATCACCAGCACATCACATCTATGGAGGGTTTCTTCTTCCCTGATGGTACGCGCCGTATTCCAGGACTCTGAGTGTGAAAGAGAGGTTTTGGGAGCACGAGAAATCATTTTCACACATGAACTGGAATTTTGTAATCAAAGCTAAGGTGATGCAATGAAATCTTGTATTTCGGCCAGGCAATGCTTATAATGCATTATATCTTTACTAATATTCCAGTTTCTACTGGTCATTTTTACAGAAAGTGATACAGACTCAGCGTCAACGATGTGAATATTAAGGGGAATAGGGCGGGATGGGTTAAGGGAAACAACCCTGATGTGGCGCTTAGTCATGGCGTGTTGGCGTCCTTCACCCAGGGTCAGGTTTAATAGTGAACATCAACTGCTTGCAACTAAAACACAGGGACACACACTAGTTTTCTTACTTTACTTCATTTTCCTCTTAAAATGTCCTGATGATGTTCTGCCCCCTTGTGAACACACAGACAAACCCGGTCCACCCATCGCCATCACGGTGACTGACGTATGGGGCTTTAACGCTGCGCTTGAGTGGAAGCCTCCTAAAGACAACGGCAACAGCGAAATCCTGGGGTACACCATCCAGAAAGCGGACATGAAGACCAAGGTCAGGATGGGCTTCACACACACACACACACACGAAATATTGCACAAAGAAAATCTGGTGCATCCTTTTTTAGGAGGAAGGAGCACATTTTTCACCAGTCAACAATCACCAATTTATTGGTTTCCGCTCTCAGTGAGAAGATCTTTGGGTGGGGGTAAACATAGACTTAAATGTAAACTGATATTCGAAACCAAATCCAGATTCCAAACACACTAGTCTGGAGTTGGTCATCAAAAAGCTATTGTTCCTGCAACACCACAACACCTCGCTAATGTGTGTGTGTGTGTGTGTGTGTGTGTGTAGGAGTGGTTCATGGTGTATGAACACAACCGCAGGCCTAACTGCACTGTCTCTGACCTCGTGATGGGGAACGAGTATATGTTCCGTGTGTTCAGTGAGAACGTCTGCGGCCTGAGTGAGGATGCTGGGCTTAGCAAGAACACAGCCGTCATCTCCAAATCAGGTACGGGTGCATGATGGGAAAATGACTGGCTGGATGGGATTGGATTCTAACGTTACCATACATTAAAAATGTTTTTTTTTTTTACTCTCAGAGGTGTGTTTGTGTCTTTTCTGGTGGTGAACTTCAGAATCTTCAAAGCTGCAATCTGATTCGCTCTCTGAAATTCCGTTTACTGCACATTTACTGTGCAGAGAGCAGTAAAGCTATTGGGCTGAAAAAAAAAAAAAAAGTTTCCTAAATTTTATATGCTCAGGTTTGTATTGGTCATCTCCAGTACGAGTAGGCGGTTCTTGGAGACTTTAATGCTGATTGGACTCTTTAGACATTTCCATATCTAATTTGTATCATTTTTAAGATTATTGGACCTTCCACCCTCAAGTGCAAAAGTATCTACACCCTTACCTTACCTTTGCACATCTCACTAATTGTTAAGGTTATAATAGAACATTAAATAAAACATATATCAAGAAATTATTGCTATGGCTTGTTTGACCTATTTCTCATTAAAATGTCCATGAGTTCTGGATAAGACATGATCACGTCTATTTCACCTCATACATCGTGAGGTTTTTTGTTTAATGCTGATCTCTGATGCTAGGTCTTCAATATAAGACAAAGCCATTTAAAGAGATGGACATGAGCAGCTCCCCGAAGTTCATCACGCCCCTTGTGGACAGATGCGTCATTGCAGGTTACAGCGCGGCCATCAGCTGCGCCGTCCGTGGCTTCCCCAAGGTAGGGTGGCTCAATAAAGTACTCTCTCTCTCTCTCTCTCTCTCTCTCTCTCTCTCTCTCTATCTATCTATCTATCTATCTGACCAAAAGTATGTGCATCCCTGATATGTGCTTCTTCCCCACTTTGGGATGAACTAGAACCTCCTTGGCATCCAAAAACCATCATCCTTTTTTTTTGCCATATTTATTACACTTAAATGACTGAGATCAACAAACAAATTTTTATATCAAACAAAGATTACTCGAGCAAATACAAAATGCAGTTTTTAAATGATGATTTCATTTTTAAGGGAAAAAAACCTATCCATCCCTGCCTGGCCCTATGTAAAGAAGTAAACCTAATACAACTACTGGTTGTGCCATCCTTGGGGGCAACAACTGCAGTCAAGCATATACCGTATGATAGCTGGCAATGAGTCCTTTACATCACTGTGGAGGAATTTTGGCCCACTCTTCTTTGCAAAATTGTTTTAATTCAGCCACATTGGAGAGTTTTCGAGCATCAGTTGCCTGTTTAAGGATCTCAATCGGATTTAAGTCCAGACTTTGACTAGGCCACTTGAAATCCTTAATTTTGTTTTAGTTTTTGAGCCACTCAGCGGTGGACTTGCTGCTGTGTTTAGAATCGTTGTCCTGCCGCATAACCCAACTTGAGGTCATGAACTGATGGCTGGACATTCACCATTCCAATCTCCACCTTTCCACCATTCGCATTCACCTTGTTTCCAATCCCCCCATCAGGATTTTCTTTTAGAGTGCAGAATTCATGGTTCCATCAATTATGACAAGTCATCCAGGTCCTGAAGCTGTAAAGCCCCAGACCACTACCATGTTGGTATGATGTTCTTTTTATGAAACATTCTGTTAGTTTTACACCAGATGTAATGGGATTCACACCTTCCAAAAGGTTCAGCTTTTGTCTCATCAGTCCACAGAATATTTGCCCAAAAGTATTGAAATTGTTTCATGTTTTTGGCAATCGTGAGACGAGCCTTTGTGTTCTTTGTAGTCAGCAGTGGCTTTTTCACCTTCACCACCATTTTTGGCATCCACGGGAGTCTCTTTCTTATAGTATCTTTCTTAATGTTGTCTCCAGTCTCTTTCTTATTGTTGAATCATGAACACTGACCTTAAATAAGACAAGTGAGGCCTGCAGTTCTTTAGAGCCAATGTTCTGGGTTCTATTATGAGCTCCTGGATGAGTCGGTGTTGTGCTTTTTCCAGACTGATACACGTCATGTACTGTACATACATGTTCTTGAATTTCTTTAGTTTGTGTTGCTTTGAGATCTTTTAGCGTGCTTCACTTTATCGTTCTATTTAAGCGATTTCTTGATTCAGCGTGTCTGGCAGTAATCAGGCCTGGGTGTGGCACGTAAAATTTTATTGAACGTTACAAAAATCACAGTTCATTCATGATTTTGCAATGGGGTAAATACTTCTATTACATAGGGCCAGATAGTTTTGGATAGGCTTTTTCCCTTAATAAATGAAATCATCATATACAAACTGCATTTTGTATTTACTCAGATATTAAACTTAATTGTGACAAGGGGCAAATACTTTTATCTATCTATGTATCTATCTATCGGACTTTGAGATGCGATTGTATATAACTGTAATCTCTCATCCAGCCCAAGATTATCTGGATGAAGAACAAGATGATAATCGGCGGCGATCCAAAGTTCATCATGCAGAACAACCAGGGCGTCCTGACCCTGAACATCCGCAAGCCCGGCCTGTTCGATGGAGGGAAGTACACGTGCAAGGCCATCAACGACTTCGGTGAGGACGAGGTGGAGTGCAAGCTGGAGGTCCGAGGTAAACCTTGTCTCTTTTGTCTTCCCGCTCTTCCTCTGCTCTCTCCTCTGTCTCTGTTTCCAATCATACCCCCCCCCCATTATCTCTTTCCTAATTGGCTTCATTTATTCTACACTTTCAGTCATGACAGAGAAGGAAGGAGTGAAGAAATGAAGACTGCAACGTCAAACAGCACAGAAGGACACTGGAAACCGGAACGTAGATAAAATTACAGTAGTGAATGAAGATGATTTGTAGAATAGTGTCTGTATCTCAGGTTAAACGCTATAATCAGTGATATATGATTGCGGTTTTTGTCATATATTTGCTGTGTTATGAATGCGTCAGTTCTCTGCACTCATGATATCACCCGCTGTGCCTTGGTGTCTTCAGCAGCTTCATGAAATTTATGCGAAACTTCATCAGCCCTCGTTAATGAACCCGAGCCTGAATGGCACGAGGAACGGCATCTCTGGCAGATTTATGCCTCGAAAATGACGACTAAATAAATAAATAAAATGTATAATTCAGACATGTGTTACTTTATATGGATGATCAGAAGAAAGTGTGTGTGTGTGTGTGTGTGTGTGTGGGAGAAAGTGAGAGAAACAAAGAGAGACAGAATCAGGTTCTCATTAGCATAACACACTGGAGACCAATTATCGAACCCTGTCAACACAGCCCTAATTAGCCCCCGCCCACGTCATTACTGAGCAAACGAATTGCGACTAATTTACACGCGTTGCAAACAAACACAGCTCGGAATCCACCGGGACTGCACCCGAGGAGTGTGTTCTTCACGTGATGGACAGCATCGAGTATACACTTACTTCCTCCATGATGCACCAGGCACACGTGCAACTGGGACACAAGGGAACATGAGCTAATGCTAACTGGACAAGACCTGGGGATTGGACCTAAAATGATGAAGCACCTTCATCATTTGCACAAGGTGGAGCATCCACACCTGAGCTTGTTTCCAACTTTTTCATGAAAGTGTTCATGAAAGCACAGTGGATGATATTATAGTAAAAAAAACTATATGATCCTTAATGTCCTAAAACTGACTAAGCAATAGCTAGCAAACGAGACACTGCCATCATTATGTCATTACAATTACATTATAATCACCTATGCCACCAGAATTTAGTATATTTTAGGATTTAGCCGTGGACTTAGTATCTATTAGAACGTACTATTTTGTAGTTTAGCGCGCAGAGTGGGATTTAGCCGTGGAGTTAGTGCGCACTTAATGTCCTAAAACTGACTAAGCAATAGCTAGCAAACGAGACACTGCCATCATTATGTCATTACAATTACATTATAATCACCTATGCCACCAGAATTTAGTATCTATTAGAACGTACTATTTGGTAGTTTAGCGTGCAGGGTGGGATTTAGCCGTGGACTTAATATCTATTAGAACGTACTATTTAGTAGTTTAGCGTGCAGGGTGGGATTTAGCCGTGGATTTAGTATCTATTAGAGCGTACTATTTCGTAGTTTAGAGCGCGGGTGGGATTTAGCCGTGGATTTAGTATCTATTAGAGCGTACTATTTCGTAGTTTAGCGCGCAGGGTGGGATTTAGCCGTGGATTTAGTATCTATTAGAACGTAGTATTTCGTAGTTTAGCGTGCAGGGTGGGATTTAGCCGTGGATTTAGTATCTATTAGAACGTACTATTTAGTAGTTTAGCGCGCAGGGTGGGATTTAGCCGTGGATTTAGTATCTATTAGAGCGTACTATTTCGTAGTTTAGCGCGCAGAGTGGGATTTAGCCGTGGAGTTAGTGCGCACTTAATGTCCTAAAACTGACTAAGCAATAGCTAGCAAACGAGACACTGCCATCATTATGTCATTACAATTACATTATAATCACCTATGCCACCAGAATTTAGTATCTATTAGAACGTACTATTTGGTAGTTTAGCGTGCAGGGTGGGATTTAGCCGTGGACTTAATATCTATTAGAACGTACTATTTAGTAGTTTAGCGCGCAGGGTGGGATTTAGCCGTGGATTTAGTATCTATTAGAACGTACTATTTGGTAGTTTAGGGCGCAGAGTGGGATTTAGCCGTGGACTTAATATCTATTAGAACGTACTATTTAGTAGTTTAGCGTGCAGGGTGGGATTTAGCCATGGATTTAGTATCTATTAGAACGTACTATTTGGTAGTTTAGCGTGCAGGGTGGGATTTAGCCATGGATTTAGTATCTATTAGAACGTACTATTTGGTAGTTTAGGGCGCAGAGTGGGATTTAGCCGTGGACTTAATATCTATTAGAACGTACTATTTAGTAGTTTAGCGTGCAGGGTGGGATTTAGCCGTGGATTTAGTATCTATTAGAGCGTACTATTTCGTAGTTTAGAGCGCGGGTGGGATTTAGCCGTGGATTTAGTATCTATTAGAGCGTACTATTTCGTAGTTTAGCGCGCAGGGTGGGATTTAGCCGTGGATTTAGTATCTATTAGAACGTACTATTTGGTAGTTTAGGGCGCAGAGTGGGATTTAGCCGTGGATTTAGTATCTATTAGAACGTACTATTTGGTAGTTTAGGGCGCAGAGTGGGATTTAGCCGTGGATTTAGTATCTATTAGAACGTACTATTTCGTAGTTTAGCGTGCAGGGTGGGATTTAGCCGTGGATTTAGTATCTATTAGAACATACTATTTAGTAGTTTAGCGCGCAGGGTGGGATTTAGCCGTGGATTTAGTATCTATTAGAGCGTACTATTTCGTAGTTTAGCGCGCAGAGTGGGATTTAGCCGTGGATTTAGTATCTATTAGAGCGTACTATTTCGTAGTTTAGCGTGCAGGGTGGGATTTAGCCGTGGATTTAGTATCTATTAGAGCGTACTATTTAGTAGTTTAGCGCGCAGGGTGGGATTTAGCCGTGGATTTAGTATCTATTAGAACGTACTATTTCGTAGTTTAGCGCGCAGGGTGGGATTTAGCCGTGGATTTAGTATCTATTAGAGCGTACTATTTCGTAGTTTAGCGCGCAGAGTGGGATTTAGCCGTGGATTTAGTATCTATTAGAGCGTACTATTTCGTAGTTTAGCGTGCAGGGTGGGATTTAGCCGTGGATTTAGTATCTATTAGAGCGTACTATTTAGTAGTTTAGCGCGCAGGGTGGGATTTAGCCGTGGATTTAGTATCTATTAGAACTTACTATTTAGTAGTTTAGCGCGCAGAGTGGGATTTAGCCGTGGATTTAGTATCTATTAGAGCGTACTATTTCGTAGTTTAGCGCGCAGAGTGGGATTTAGCCGTGGATTTAGTATCTATTAGAGCGTACTATTTCGTAGTTTAGCGCGCAGGGTGGGATTTAGCCGTGGATTTAGTATCTATTAGAACGTACTATTTAGTAGTTTAGCGCGCAGGGTGGGATTTAGCCGTGGATTTAGTATCTATTAGAGCGTACTATTTCGTAGTTTAGCGTGCAGAGTGGGATTTAGCCGTGGATTTAGTATCTATTAGAGCGTACTATTTCGTAGTTTAGCGTGCAGAGTGGGATTTAGCCGTGGATTTAGTATCTATTAGAGCGTACTATTTCGTAGTTTAGCGCGCAGGGTGGGATTTAGCCGTGGATTTAGTATCTATTAGAACGTACTATTTCGTAGTTTAGCGCAGGGTGGGATTTAGTGTTTAATATCTATTAGAGCGTACTATTTCGTAGTTTAGCGCACAGAGTGGGATTTAGCCGTGGACTTAGTATCTATTAGAACGTACTATTTCGTAGTTTAGCGCACAGAGTGGGATTTAGCCGTGGACTTAGTATCTATTAGAACGTACTATTTAGTAGTTTAGCGCGCAGGGTGGGATTTAGCCGTGGATTTAGTATCTATTAGAGCGTACTATTTCGTAGTTTAGCGTGCAGAGTGGGATTTAGCCGTGGATTTAGTATCTATTAGAACGTACTATTTCGTAGTTTAGCGTGCAGGGTGGGATTTAGCCGTGGACTTAGTATCTATTAGAACATACTATTTCGTAGTTTAGAGCGCGGGTGGGATTTAGCTGTGGATTCAGTATATTTAAGTGCGCACTATATAGTAGTTTAGTGTGCGGGGTGGGAGGTGTGTCAGGGGCAGCTCAGTGGTTAAGGCATTGGCCTACGGTTCGGAAGGTCCCAGGTTCAAGTCCCACTACCACTAGGTTGTTCCTGTTGGGCCCTCTGGATAAGGGCGTCTGCCAAATGCCTAGATGTAGATTATCTGTGGATGTAGCATCTATTACGTACTATTATTATTATTTTTTTCTTCCTGACAATTTATTGATGATGTTCTATGATCTTGATGTCATGATGGTACAGCAATTTTGGAAAAGGGATTTTCTACCTGTCACTTTGCCCATGCATGCTTAGGATTTGGGAAAAAAAAAAAAAAAAAAACAGAAGACACGCACACTATAGGAAGCTACACAATAAACAATAAGTGTGAGAAACCTGAATGTATCTGATCTCAAAGCAAACCTGAAAAATCTACAGGCAAGTTCACGGACAAAATCTAATTTCAATGTCACAAACAGAGACGTGCGACTGGACAGTTGATTGTGATGACACAGAGTGAACAGTAGAGAGCAGGAGTCACTAATATACAGTAGAGAATATGCACACTGCAGTGACACGGCGAAATGAAGAGCTTCCTACACTAGAATAGTTTACGATACGTTCATGAGAGTTTATGGTTAGGGCTCAATATAAAATCTCCTCAACAAACTGAATTACATTTATATGTCGATATATATTTAATTAATCGTGACTTTTACATTTCTTTTTTTAATTGTCGTTGACATTTTATGGACGATTATATTAAATTTAACATTTCTCTCTTTTAAATGAAAGTGTTTGAGTAATATATATTCAAAAAGAAAAGTTCTGTCTGTACATACATACATACACACACATACATACATACACACACACATACATACACACACACACACACACACACACATACATACACACACACACACACACACATACACACACATACACACACACATACATACACACACACATACACACACACATACATACACACACACACACACACATGCAACACACACACACACAGCACACACACATATACACACACATACATACACACACACACACACACACACACATATACACACACA
>QNUK01001506.1:0-49873 GCA_013621035.1 Clarias magur
CGAGCTGCCTCTTCTTCCTCTGCCGTCGCCTTCATGCGCCGCCGAGGACAGCGAGCTTCCTCCTCCGCCGCCGTCACACGCCGCCGAGGATAGCGAGCTTCCTCCTCTTCCTCCGCCGTCGCCTTCATGCGCCGCTGAGGACAGCGAGCTTCCTCTTCCTCCGCCGTCGCCTTCATGCGCCGCTGAGGACAGCGAGCTTCCTCTTCCTCCGCAGTCGCCTTCATGCGCCGCCGAGGACAGCGAGCCTCCTCTTCCTCCGCCGCCGCCTTCATGCGCCGTTGAGGTCAGCGAGCTGCCTCTTCTTCCTCCGCCGCCGCCTTCATGCGCCGTTGAGGTCAGCGAGCTGCCTCTTCTTCCTCCGCCGCCGCCTTCATGCGCCGTTGAGGTCAGCGAGCTGCCTCTTCTTCCTCCGCCGCCGCCTTCATGCGCCGTTGAGGTCAGCGAGCTGCCTCTTCTTCCTCCGCCGCCGCCTTCATGCGCCGCTGAGGTCAGCGAGCTGCCTCTTCTTCCTCCGCCGCCGCCTTCATGCGCCGCTGAGGTCAGCGAGCTGCCTCTTCTTCCTCCGCCGCAGCCGTCACACGCCAATGAGGATAACGAGCTTCCTCTTCCTCTGCCGCCGCCGTCATGCGCCGCCGAGGACGTCGAGCTTCCTCCATCTCCGCTGCCCTGCTTCAACGGGGGCATAAAGCCACCTGGCCCACAGGACATAGGTGCCAGCCTCTGGATGAGAGGGACGGACGTTGGACCCTGGGGGGGATGCCCTGGACCTCCTGTGGCGCCTCGGAGTTGCGCCCTTTGAGGGGGGGTTATGTCAGGGATAACCCCTAGAGGGCGCCAAAGCGCCCTCTAGACAAGTTTGTGTAGTTCTTTTGATGTTCTTTTGGTTACTTCATTTCCCAGTTCTCAACTCGGTCAGGTCACGTGGGCGCGCACCTGATCCGAGTTGATCATTAAGTTAATTATAAAAGGTGTGTTTAAGTTCTAGGTTCTTGTCTTGCATTTGTTACAGTAAGCTTAAAGTGTATGTCGTGTCTTAATTCGTGTTTTGGTTTCATTTATTCAAAGTATATCTGTTTCTGTTTATTTCCATGTTTTTTATGTTAATAAATAAAACATCGTTTCCCTGAACCACCTGGAGCCTCTTGCAGTTATGCCTCGCACCCAGAAACGTGACACTTATATTTTCTTACACACATACATAAATTCAATACATAAATATAACACACGCTCACATTTAAAAGACACATATACAAGACATACAAACAATACATGACACACTCACTTTCTACTACAATTTCAAAAATTTGAGTACTCAGAACAATTTCAACAATAAAATATTTCATCACACAACCTGGGCCCAGAAAACATCAATTCCACCTGTAGGAATTTTCAAATAGCGCTCACCTACAGGAATTTTCACACTTCACCTGGTTGCACACGCGTCTCAGAACGGTGAATCACCTATTTTTCGTGGGTCCAGCCCGACTGGTTGGCAAGTTTCCTCGTCAGGCCTTGACCCAACACAGTGACGTTACCTCACTTATCACACAACGTATATAGTAATAAAGAGAATATAAAACAAAAATCACAAAACAAAATAAAACTTATGGAGATCTCTTAATACTTCGTTACTTCATCCAGTCTTTTACTTGTTAACATAAATTTTACAATCAATTTAAATATAGTAATTAATTTATCAATACTGGCAACTTAAATTTTACTTTGTTCAATATACCTTAGGAGTACCTCTCTCCAGCTGGAAACACGCATACTAACAGACCATGAACTTCTAATGCAGAAATTTGATCAAACAGGTTTTCTGCTTACCTTTTCTTATGTCGGCAAAAGTTGATGGTCTGTCAGCCCGCGCTGGTCCCAGGTCCCCGGAGGAGCCCTCCGTAAAGGCAATCACGTCGGCAGGGTCACCAATAAATGTGGGAGATTTTTCTCATACACTAGTTACAGTTGCCTTAATTATAAATGTTACACAAAAACTTTAACTTTAAAAAGAACCAAAGAAAAGACTCTGGACTCCTTGCAGATCTGGATGAAGTAAGGCAGGATTTATTGCAGCAATAAAACCAAGTGAGCCAGCTCGGCAATGCCTAGGACGTAGTCCCATGCATGTCCAAAATCTGACTGAACTCTACTGTGACATGGACACTTCTTTTATACAGTTTTCAAGGGGAGGAGCGCTCACTTAGCCCCCTCCTCTGTACATTTTTTTCTTATTTCTTATCAAATTATTAACCCATTATAATCCAATTTTTTCCCATATTGTCACCCATTGTAATTACATTTTCTCTTATCTTGTTTGCTTACATCATATACCTCGTCATCTGACTCCATATCTTTTCCCCATTATAGTCTATTTTTCTTTCAAATAATTTTCCATTATCTTTACACTAAGTTTGTTTATTATTAAAAAATATAGGGGCGGCGCTTATTTTACTATATATTCTTAGTTCTTCCGGGTTACTCTACAGTTCTCAACAGACAGGCCATGGGTAAGCATCTCTCTCGCACTCATTTTAATTATTTGTCTTATTTTCCTAATTTGTTGTATTTACGTATTTTATTTTATTGTTATAGCTAAGCGCAACTGCCCAAGCACTGAATACATCCCTTTGGATGATTCGGACAGCCAGGACAGTCCAGAGCACAACTCCTTTGAGGATTACACTCCTACTGAACCTGTTGCTGACCGAGCCTCAGTGAGTTTTTGCCAAAATGAGTCTGATGGGTCATTGACACAATTTCTTCATAAGAACGGTCTTACTTATGTCAGGAAGGATGATTCCGGGCCTGGTCCTTCTAAGAGACCGCGTCCGGAGGCACATAGTTCTCCTTTACTTTCTTTCAGGCCTGTGCGACCAGAGTCTAGTACTCCAGCCCAGTCTCTCTTAAGGCCTGTTGTCAGACTGATTTTAAAGTGTCTGTTGGTACCCAAACTGACTTTCCTGAAGCGCCTACACCACTTTTGAATCGTGGTATTTCTGTTTTTATTCCTCACACTGATCTTCCCATCAATGTGGTTCTGGGTCAGAGAAGGCTTGATATTTAATTTCTTATGCCTTTTGTTATTTGATGCTTACCCAGGCCCCTTATTTTACTGTCCTTTTATATGTTGGGGCTTATACTTTGTATTTTTATTTTATTCACTATGTAGGTGTTATTTGTCTGTGTCCCTTTAAATTTGACATGTCTGCACATGTATCCAGCCCCTGTTACATCACAGTTAAGATGACCCCATGTCTGAGGAAATTACCTCATTTCTGGAGCTATTGGCATTACATAATATCTAGGGCTACATGATATCAGCTGACATTACATAATGTCTAGGGACATCAGGTACTTTTGGATGCTCTGGGTACAAAGATTACATCATCTCTAGGGTCTGTTTGGTACACACTGTCCACTAAGCATCTCACATCCAAGATGGCTACTTGTCTAGAGTTCATTTGAGTTCATGCTGCATGTTTTTGCTACTGTGACATCACAATGTCCTTAGCTCACCTCTGTCTCCTTACCTTAGCTCTATGTTCTTTTACTAAGATTAATAGTTTCTATCATATTGTTGCATGCACAAGTATATTTAATAAAAATATGCTCACAATAACACCAGCTGCTTATCAGTCTTTATCCTTTTTATTAGTACTATTTAAGTATCCATTTTTTAAAAATATCAAAGATGGAACAGTTTAAGTCTTTGTTTCACCCAATGTGTAGACTCCAGGTCTTTCATGGTCCTCCAGTAGCTTCTAATGGCCAGCCATCACCCCTCTGAGCCAATCCTCCACTGCAGAGCTCTGGTTAAAGAGAACAATAGAATTTACTAAAGACAAAGATAAATAACCTCGACAGAATATCTATTTTTGATGAAAAAATGTGGGGAAAAGACAGACATGGTTATGAGTGTTTAGCTCGCTAACTCCAGTACACCTAACCAGCTTGTGTCCATCGTAGACTGCCTGACATTGTATTCCAGTCACAGAAATAACCTGCAGATTAACTCTTACCCAAAAAGAAATAAATGCTGAATTGATCAAAATCCAGAGAACACTGAGCTCACAAATCTCTATATTAATCAGGTATAATCAGGTATCAGTTTCTCAGGTAGTGCAGCCTCTGTAATAGTGAAGTTTATAGTATTTCCGAAGCTTTAGAGTCTTTTTGAGGGAAAGAGTGACATTGTGAGTTTGTGACACTGACAGTAAGCTGTAACTCCAGACTTCACAGATTTTTAAAAATAAACCTGATGTCACAACTGACCGCTGCCAGTGATTTTCAAAACACTTACCCTGAATAAAAAGTCCATTAAACGGTCATCTTCATCTCCATATTGCAGTTTGCTAGCGTCAGTCTGACAGGGGTGAGGAGGTTTGAAATCACGTGATTGCTATTAAACAGTTAAATTGTTCTTGACCACAAAGCATCAT
This sequence comes from Clarias magur, assembly GCA_013621035.1. Lineage (NCBI taxonomy): Eukaryota > Metazoa > Chordata > Actinopteri > Siluriformes > Clariidae > Clarias > Clarias magur. The sequence continues at coordinate 4,440 of QNUK01001506.1, forward strand.
CTAGTGGTGGTAAATGAATAAATAGTGCTTCAATGGGCGTGTTTACTGTGAAATCTTGACACCCCTTTCTGTCAGGAGACTGCGGGGGGATCACGGCAGCCACACACCAGCCACACAAAATTTACCATGCCATCCTATCGTCTCCCCTGCTGGGTCTTAGTGCTCGTCTCTCACTGGTAGAATCTACATCTGTGCATGCGTGTACTGTTTACTATAACACTGTGACCATGCGTGTGCACGTAAAACATCTTTCATTTTGTGGTTGTATGTATGTGTGTACAGCACATGTACTGTTTATTATAACACAAGTGTGTGTGTGCATGCATGTAAAGCAAAAGAAAGTGTCCATAAGATCCATTTTTAGCCCTCCACCCCCACCCACCCCCGGCTCCCACATTGCCTTCACACAACCCTGTCGCCACACACAGATACACACACTCTCTGCTCTACACAGAAACTCTGCTCTGTCACCTGCAGAATGAATAATTTGAGTTTCCATGATTTCTTATGATAAAATATGATTTGGTTTGCAAGTGTTTTGAAATATGAGCCTGCTTCTCGAATGAATTATGCTCGTTATTCAAGGTTCCACTGTATATATATTGATCCTTGTGTTCTGTTATTTAAATTTGTCCTAAGAACATGCAATGCTGATTCAACTCTTTGTTAACCTGAAAATTTTCAGTGACATGTCACATGTTGGTTTATGTTGGTATATGGGCTAATGTGTTTTTGAGAACAGAGCACTGTCTAATAGTGGAACCCTCAAATGAATGAATGGGAACATAATGGATATGTTTACTCTGAAATTTAGACATGCCTTTCTGGGAATAAGAGAAGAAGGTGCTCACTGTAAATGCCTGGCATTCGGATGGAACCTGCTAGGCATTCTATTCATGAAGGCTGTTCTAAATGGCTGCCTCTGTAACATTTCGAGATACCAAACTATCAGCTTGTTCATTGTTTGAAGTGCAGGATGTCCAGCCATTATTCCTACATCATTAGTTTATCTGTAATCAGCATTTACCAGCTCTCATTCTGACAGAGTATACTGCTGGATTAGAGGATTACATCCAGACACTGGAGAAGGTTATTGAGAGGGTTATTGAGAACGTCCAGATTTTTCTCCAAAAACAATTTGGACTTTATACAGTAGCTAAATAAAGTAGTCCATCCCACAAAGGAAACTGCTGCTCTCATTTCTTGCAGAATAACTCAGTCTCAGAACAGGCCAAGTTAATTAGTGATCCCAGGTCCTAATTAACTAGATCCCGATTGTCTACTAGCTGCACAGTCATCACTTATGCTCCACTATATTGAGACTGTGTCTGTATCCCAAGATAATCAAAAATGTAGAAAGACTCAAAGTCCATTTTAGTAATCCGGTCAATATACAAGAAGACCATACCTCATGACACCTTTGATTTGAAAACAGAACTGTTAAATATCTCTTACATCTGGTAATCAGTGTTTGTCTTCTAAATATAATCAGTTTTCTTTTTCAGGAAACTAAACACAGGAAACAAAAACAAACACTCAAGCTAATGTTAGACCCGACAGTTGTCTGTAAAGCAGTGATGTTACTCATGACTTGGGTAACAGCGATGATATTGGTTTCTAGACACTTTTTAAAATAATCTATTCATGATAACCCATATTTTATAAAGTTAATATCACTAACATATATTAGCAATTTTATGAGCATGTAAAAGTCCTGCCTGGTTGTAAAACAGCTAATAATCAATTATATACAGTTACAATTATAAAGCAAAGTCTTAAGTTCATAAATATCACCAAATCAAAAAAGCAAGACTTCAGAGTTATAGCTTTATATATAGGCATGCTTTATTGTCATAATAATCTTTGCATAAGATTCAAACAAAATCAAATTAAGTGTGGCTTGAAATTTATTCTGAATCTGAACTTGAAGATGAATCTGTAAAGAAGGAGAGAAAGAAGCAGATTTAATTATATGTCTATCATATTTATTCTTGATGTGACTCCTCATAGATAAATTTATTAATCATTACATATTAAATATGACGTTTATTTTAATTGGATTTAATAATTTTTTTCTATGGATACTTACCAGCACCATCCCCACCAGCACCACCGTCGTCCTCCGCCACCTCCGCCACCTCCACCACCTCCGCCGCCTCCTCCTCCACCTCCTCCACCCCAGGCTGGAAAACCACAGCATGAGAAAGAGATGAACATACATTATCAGTATATCCACTGCAATAAAGCTTAAAAAGATTATCATATTTTCTATCAACTGACATCATAATGAGACAAATGCTCACCCATCCTAAATGTTTTAAAATCATCAGGGCATTGATCATGGGTCTGTGTTTCTTTGAATTCTTTTTATGTTCACTCCTGACTATTAGCTAAACACCACTTTAGAATTCTAGTGCAATGTGAGATATGCAATTTCACATGATGAGAAAGAGACAAAAGCAGTAAAACCCAGAATTCTAAAAAAAAAAAAGAAGTAGTGATCGGTGATGAGTGGAAATTAAACTGTTCACTCACCGCTCATCTTAATCAGTGGTCTGTTTCCCAGATAATACTCTTTTCCAATAACTGGAGGTTATACCTCGACCTGCAAAAGAAAAGGTTGTGTGGATTGTGTGAGTTATTTCTAGGCAACTTCAGAAAAGGATAAAGCCTCACAAGGAGGTGTTCAGTCACAGCCATTTAGAGCAGCGTTAGGTAGCTGAATGCTACCTGAATGCTCGAATGTAAATGTTTGAATGGTGTGTGCTCCGCCTCGCTATATTGTTCACACCGATTCTCAGCCCACATTCCCTGATCTTCACAGTTCAACACACTCTCCTTTAATATTCTCCACAAGTAGGCATCATGGGGTGTAAAATCATGGGAAGGGATTATTATTCTGCCACGTTTTTCAAACTTGGTCCCTGTTCACAACCGCTTCTGTATGAGCAGAAATAATACTCACCCACAGTATCAATTCTTTTTCTTCCGCCGAGAAACACATTTCCAACAACAACTGTACAACACAACTTCCTTTTCACTATTTGGAACATGTGCAGCTGGTGCTTTGCCCTATTGACAAACGCGAATGTGTCTCTGAGATGCGCAAGTTTCAGCACTGGATATTTTTGCGCATACCGTATAAGAATTAAATAACATATGCTCTTAACATAACTGACAAAAAAAACAAACACAAGAAATCCACCCTGAAAGTAAAATGAGGAAAGTGCACATTTACAACCACAGAATACAAACAATTTGTGGACATTTGTACAATTCATGATATTTTTATTCGTCTCTTTCTTCCCTGGCCAAAAAAACTGTATAAGTCAATAAAACAAATTGTGCATTCCTTTGGACAGTTACAGGAGTGTGTTTAACTAAGATAAAAGAACAAGGAGGACTGAATGCAACTAATTTAAGATATAAATTGAAGATGGAGTGCCCATCTTGGCATTGCTAATTTCTCTGAATAAACTGTGAATCTGTGAAGAATACAACATTTACAAGAAAAAAATACAACCTCAAATATGAATGTGTGTCTCTTTGTCCACAGGTGTGACTTTGCAAAGTGTTAATAATGTCACTATACATTGTAACACACTATGTAAAAGGTAACACACTCTTAATAACTCATAGCTTCTCTTATACAGTACTATAGTCCATACTTAGCTAAGTTATTTATTTTAAATTGTTTTAATTCATACCTTCAGTAAGAATCATCTGACCTGTTTATTTATAAAATTCACATATTATAGCTTTAGATTTAGATACTTACTGTGTTCTTCTGCTGATGAATAGATTCAATGTGGAGTGGCGTATTTATTTCATGTGGACAAAGCGGGAGGCGGAGTCAAAACATGCAAGAGGGGGGAAGAGACAGAGAGAGATTTTCAATTCAGTGCAAAAGTTTATGCACCTTAAGGTCAAAGTGAAGTTTGTACTTCATTTTAAAGTATAACAAGAAAACATTTAGTGTGCTTCTTTTCACAGATGTGACAGAGTAGTAAAATAAAAAGTAATAGTGGAATAAACTAAAAAGAAAATCTGAATATCAGTGCAAAAGTTTTGGATGTAAATGTTCTTAAATTATTAAAGACTCCAACTCACTTCACCTAATTCAATCAGGATTATTATTATTATTATTATTATTATTATTATTATTATTATTATGTTAATTTTGCCTTATTTTGTCTGCTCTATGAGGGATTGTTATTATTATTGGGGTAGATTGGGTGTCGCTGTATATTGTTACAACAGCATTGTGAGTTAAACTACATAATATTATACAAAGAGAAAATGTTATTTGGTGTTCGTTCTTTCTTTCTTTCTTTCTTTTTTCATATTAAATTATTATTATATATGTTCAATTGAATTAACCACAGAAATACGTGTGAATGCAGCGGAGAAATGTGCAGAAGGAAACCTGCAAGTTGGGATGATTTAGCAAGAACATGGGTGTGGCAGAATAAACGTTAAAACAAATGGAATGTAAAATGATCTTGCAGATTCATTTTAAAGATTATTTTTTTTAGGGAAGCCACACGATAACCATGAACAGTGAAATCTACTCATAGAAAAACTATTGATATTTTTTTTTCTCTAAACAGCAGAAGAACCTGTTACCGAGTTTTCCTGTCTCCCATGCTGCACACTCACATCTCTTCCCAACACGAGTGATGTTAATCTGCCATTACTTCCATTACTGAGCTAAAGTCCAGTTCTCAATGCGGGGAATAATGGAGAATACATTTTAAACACACTATGGGTAGTGTTCTCTCATTGCTTAAATGTTTTATTACTTTATTAATATAAATTCATAATATTCATATCAATTATTTATTAATTATTTATTAATTATATTAATTTATCAACTCTTTTATGTTGTTGTGGTTTACAGATCCTTTTAATTTTATGTAATTATTTGTTTAAATATGATGTTACACTGTTTATAAAAATGAGAACTGGTTAGTTGGATGAGTCCTACCACTGAAATCATCAATGTCTCGAGTGTAAATGTTTGAGATGCATTACATGGTCTATGGCCCATCCACAGATATTTGTCTGACCTATTGCCCACGAGGACACAAACAGGTTGCACGTTTTCACAAATTGTTATCTGTTCCCGTTTTAAAATTTTGAATTGAATTATGGCACCATTGTTGATGTTGCCATGTGACCTACAGAAGAGACTTGTATATTTTTTGTGTTGAAATGTGTGTAAATCTTTTGGAGCCTCTCTGTACATATTAATTTTACATCTATTTACTTTGAACAATATAAGCTAACAAGTTTATTTACATTTTAGGAATGTGTCTGTATCACCTTTGCCTTCACCAGCCCCTCACATGGGGACACGCCAGCGTCGTTCAGTTTTGAGTGCAATCGAGAATCATACTGAGTAAGTGCACATTTATATATATGATGATGATGTACATTAGTGCATTAGGCAAAAAGCAGGGAAGATGCAGAGAATGTCATGCAGACTGATGATGACATGGTTCCCCAGAATGTGCAGAACGCACAGCAGTTCACTTTTTATTTTGCACTGTTCCTTCTGCAGTTTTACCCTGAATGTCTGTTTTTACACATTTTATTTATCTCGAACTGTTCCAGATATTCTTGCAAGTGAATCTTGACTTATTCTAAATAAACTACAAATAAATAAAATGAATAAATTTCCTCATATCTCAGATTATTTTCCTGTAGTATTTTCCTTTCTGTCACACACCTGACTGATTATGCAGCTCATTATGCAGCTCTTTGTCTTCTCTGGTGTAAATCACAGCATCATTCATCATCATTCACACCTTCTTAACTCTTAACTGTTATTTTCTCCAAAATAAATTTGTACATACATGCTGCTCACATATTCCTGTAGCCCAGTTTGTGCTGAATACAGTGTAATCAGATTTTAGCCATTTATATGTTTATAAGTAACTGAAAAATTCACAAATGTCAGGACATGTCAGAACTTCTTCAGGGCTCCAAAACACCCACAGATCCATAAGGTTTTTAATGATAATTTAATGTGTGTCCATGAACTAACCACAGGAATAACAGCTATCATGTTTACAGTGTTTTTGAGAAAGTTTAGCACAAACATGGGTGAGGCAATGTGGTTAAAAACATGCAAGGTAGAATGATTTCACTGATTAATCAGACAGTTGACATGAGAAAAGAGAAGTTCCTAAACAAACATGCATGAGTTAGTGCTTTAGAATTTCCTCTGGAAACGTCACATTGGGTGTAACCTCACAAGTGTGTCTTAATGACCCACACTGACACTAACATACTATCCATACCTATACTGACTAAACTCAAAATCCAACACTGAGTGTCAAAACGCACACACATACATACAAATGATAAAAGCTTCAAAGATGGAAAAATGGAAACAACTAATAAGAAATGATCACATTTATATTTATATATTATTTATATCTATACTATTTGAAATATTTAATGTTAATTTTGACTGTTTCAAGTATGTTGTTTATGTAGCTTTTAGATTGTGCCAGTTCATCAGCTAGAGAAGGTCCAAAACTGCAGCATTTGTAGGATGTTCCTGGTCTGCTGTGGTCAAACCTAACCAAAAGTGGCCCAAGGAAGGAAAACCACTGACAGTGACAGGGTCATGGATGGCCAATGCTCAGTCATGCACATGGGAGAAACGGCTGGCCCATGTAGTCAGATTCAACAGAAGAACCTCTGTTATCCAAATTGCTGAAAAATTAAATGCTGGTACAGACAGGGGCCAGAACACACAGTCCATCACGGTTTGTTGTATCATTATCATGATTTTTATACATCATTAAATATATAATTTATTTTTATTAGTTTGTCAATGATGGGCAAGCCAAGGAAATGGTGGCAAGGAAAAATTCTCTAATACGGCAATAGGAAGAAACTTTCAGAGGAATCAGATTTAAGCCCATTGTCATTTGGATAATATGAGGCAGATATATCAGGGATTGATTTGCGCTCATAATTTGAGTTGTGAGGCTGAAATTGTAGTATAATGGGAAAGGTGTTTAATTTAATATACAGTCCACTGTAGTTGTTGTAGGCTCAGGTATGAAACTATTTGTAGAAATTTCAGTTCCAAACTATTGAGTGACTTTTGTCACAAGTCATCAGAGGAAAATGTACTGCAAATAGTAAATGCATGATTTAATGCATTGAAATGTCTTTGCACTCGTGTACCTTGTAATATGTAATGACATAGTGGGCTTTCTGCATCCTTGTTTGCCTTTGCTTTCTTTAAAACAGATGGCTGATAATTTTCAGTGTCAAAAAGTTTATAAAAAAAGAAAGAAATATATTAATATGCTAATAGCTCAATAAAATAAACTACTGTATATTGTTATCATTATCAATCACTATTGACCATGAAGACCACAAAACCTTTTGTAATGTCAAACAAAGACCCTTTGCATTGCAATTTACATCTGTATGGATATGTCTGTGCACTTACTCAGTATGATAGACTGTATGTATGTAGTTCACAGAGGTGGGTAGAGTAGTCAAATAATATTACTCAGGTTGAAGTAAAAAGTAGTCATCCAAACAATTACTCAAATAAGAGTAAGAAAGTATTTGGTAAAAAGACTACTCAAGTACTGAGTAACTGTTTGATTGTAATGTGTGATTTATTTTTTCAGAAATTATGTAAGCAGCCAAACAAAATGGTAAAATAATGTACAAATTCTGCAATTTACAAATAATGAAATAAATAAATAAAAATGAATAAAAATGAATGTCATTACAAAATAGCAAATGAAGGAACAAGAAATACAAATACCTAATCCCCCCCCCCCCCCGCTATATCAAGCTTTTGAAATAAATCTCTACTGTAGGTAACACATGTATATTTGAACAGTGTAACTATTTCCAGTGTAAGATATACTGTATATTCAGTTGCCCTCCAAATGCAGCAGATAGAAAATAACAGTATAACATGTTAGCAAAACAAATATAAGAAACCTAAATAGAATATTTGCTAATTATATATGCTAACGTTGCAACATTCAGTAAAACAACTAAACTAATCGTAAAATGTTTCCTCAGGTCGCGTTTTTATATGCTTAAGACACCGCATTATGAAGCTGTTCTTTTGCACTGTATGTAAGTGAAATATGCTTTGTATATGAGGACAAGGAGTGTTCATCTCTTCTGTTGTAGCATTGGAGACAAACCCTCTGCCATTTTAATGTTTTCATTCTGGCTGATTTTTTAAATAGTGGCTTAGCTACTATAAGCTAAAATGTATAGGTATACTGTATTTGAGTCAGATAAGCAAAACCGATCAAAATATATATTATTTGCTGTAAGCTAAAGCTATTCTAAACTGGACAGAAAAACATTATGAACACTTACACCACAGCTGATATTCACAAACATGTAAGGTACATAAAACAGTAGCTTAGCTACAATGAGCTAACATGTTTGTGCTAAGCTATAGTACTTGCTTAGATGATGGAAGTCATCTTGTTGACAAGAAATTTCCCCTTGTTTTGCACTTCCCCAACACCCACAGACATATTTCTTTGTCTCTAACATGTACATGTATAACTCTTATACGTTTATCCCTAATTTGATATGCTAGTGAACACTTAACCAATGTTGTTCATTTTTATTTCAATTAATTGTTTATTAAGGAATACCTCCTTATTAACTAATGTATATTATTTACTAATTAGACTGATATTTTCATGAGCCTAATTAATAAAATTTACCTACTGTATATTGCTAGTAAGGTACATCTCCTTCAGTTCGAGTGGTTCCTGCTACCTTTGGTTATGTTTTAGCTGAAAAACATTTGGGGCTTGAATAGAATTAAAAGCTCACCCAAGTTTGCTAAGGTCCTAAGCTCTGCTTTTAGAATAACCTTTAAGTTAATTTGGCTAAATGTGAGAATTTTACAGCATGTAAAGAATGTACAGCAACCTCTTTACCATCCACTCAAATTTCTCAGTATCCTGTTTCCCAGAAAACCTTTACAAATTATACACGTTAACACACAAGGAACACAGCAGAACATATACTTACTTCACTTCAACTTCAGACAGATAAATATAGTACCTTATTGCTCCCAAAGGGAAATTAGATTTTTACAGTAACCAGTTTACAATTCATAAAGGTAAAAGGAACATGCAATCAGGATCTGCTTTGGATAGTGACAAGTAATTAGCACAACTTCAGAAGTCTAGTGGAGTCCAGGTCTCAATGATTCATGTCTGTTTTGGTAGCAAAAGGGGACGTATTCAATATTAGGCAGGTGGTCATAATGTTTTTATTGATCAGTGTATATATGAAAATGCAGTGTTTGAGAAATGAAAACATGCATTATCTGAAGGGAATTTCAGCTCGAACAATAACAAACAAAATTTGGGGGAGCTCTAAAACCCGAATCTGTATTAACTTGTCTATGTAGCGTCGGGGCGACGACACAGACATAGAGGCACAGGCAGCAGATTGCAGAGGTGAACAAATGGAGGCGATTTATTGGGCCATTCATGAAAAATCCACGCATAAGCAGACACACACACATATGCAGTGAATAGGTGCGGTTGAACGGTAGCTCAGTGATGCGGTGCTCGGGGTGAGTCCTCCTCCGAAGGCGAGTGCGCTGGGCCGCCGGAGGTGGAAGAGAAAGAGGTGGAGGGGGCGGCAGGAAGTCCTCCACAGTGAAGATTTTCAGGTAGCGGGTTCTCCGGCCCCCCCCGAATCTGCACAAAACGGACATAGCAATGACATCTTACTCACCAAGTTGGCTTCCTGGACTATTCCTTAGTGCTCCTCCAGACGAAGAGTGGGAATAGGAAACCATCTGTGTCTGATTACAGTGCCCCGCCCCCTTTTCCTGTGGCTTGCCATGAACTTGAACTTTGCCCGCTTGGTGTATGGAGCTGCGCAGTGCACGTAGTGATTGTGCGCTTGTTAATGAAATAATAAAATTGTATGGACACAAGTGGCACAAAATGCAAACTGATGACCGCTACACTGCAGGTTTCTAGTCAGGCGGATCCATGACCACCCTCATGCATGATGAAAAAAAAGTGCAAAGAAGAGAAATGTGAAGAGACAAGAAAAATGCAAAGAAAATAAATAAGAAAATACACAAAAACAAGAGTTAAATGGCAAAAAGGTGAAGTAAAAAGAAAAGTAAAGTGAAAAGACAAAAAGAAATATAAGAACCCCATTTCGAAAAGATGAGGGAGTTTTGTGTTTCACGTTTGTGTTTGACCCTAACCCATCTCAAGAAATCAAGGCATCTCGAAGTGTCCACTATCATTCATGCAGCTCACATCTAAACAATTTCCAGGCCTATGTGGCAGTGCACTCCACAGTGAGCTGCACCCTTTAAGGTTGTTGCATCTATTGTCCACAATGTCACACCCCTGGTCCCACCTCTCCTTAGATTTCATCACTAGACTCCCTACCTCAAACGGGAACACCTTAATATTAGTTGTAAATGATCACTTTTCAAAAGCTTGCAAGTCCATTGTCTTGCCATTGCCTTGCTTCCATCAATGAAACAAATGGCAGAACCTTCCTCATCCCACTTTATTAATACACATACGGTATGTCACAAAAGTGAGTACACCCCTCACATCTCTGCAAATATTTAGTTATATCTTTTCAAAGGACAACACTGCATAAATGACTCTTTTACACAATGAAAAGTCATTAGTGTAAAGTTTGTATAGCAGTGTAAATTTATTGTCCCCTCAAAATAACTAAAAATACAGCCAATAATAGCTGAACCCCTGACAACAAAAGTGAGTACACCCCAAGGTGAAAAAATGTATGTCATGTGACTCAGGTGTCACCAGATAGCAGGTGAGTTAAATTTGGCATAAAAGCTCTTCCACTCTCTCAACCTGGCCACTGAAAGTTCAACAAGGCACCTCATGGCAAACAACTCTCAGAAGGCCTGAAAAAACGAATTGTTGCTTTACATAAAGATGGCCTAGGTGATAAGAACATAGCCAACACTCTGCAACTGTGCTGCAGCACAGTGGCCAAGACCATCCAGCGCTTTAAGAGGACAGGTTCTTCTCAGAAAAGGCCTCGCCCATGGTCGGCCAAAGAAGCTGAGTGCACGTTCTCAGCATCAGATCCAAAAATTGGCTTTGGAAAACAGACGGATGAGTTTTAGCGTCCAGCATTGCTGCAGAGATTGAAGGGATGAGAAGTCAGCCTGTCAGTGCTCAGATCGTACGCCACACACTGCATCAAATTGCTCTGCATCGTTGTCGTCCTAGAAGGAAGCCTCATCTAAAGATGATGCACAAGAAAGCTCGCAAACAATTTGCTGCAGACATGCAAACTAAAGACCAGGATTACTGGACCCATGTCCTGTGGTCTGATGTGTTCAAGACAAACCTATTTGGTTCAGATGGTGTCAAGCGTGTGTGGCGGCAACCAGGTGAGGAGTACAAAGACAAGTGTGTCTTGCCTACCATCAAACATGGTGGTGGGAGTGTCATGATTTGGGGCTGCATGAGTGCTGCTGGCATTGGGGAGCTACAGTTCATTGAGGGAAACATGAATTCTAACATGTACTGTGACATACTGAAGCAGAGCATGATCCCCTCCCCCCGGAAACTAGGCCACAGAGCAGTGTTCCAGCATGATAATGACCCCAAACACACCTCCAAGATGACCACTGGCTTGCTAAAGAGGCTGAGGGTAAAGGTAATGGACTGGCCAAGCATGTCTCCAGACCTAAGACACAAGGTGTCAAATGTCCACCACCTTCGTGATGTTGTGATGAAGGAGTGGAAGAGGATTCCAGTGGCAACCTGTGAAGCTCTGGTGAACTCCATGGCCAAGAGAATTCAAGCCGTGCTGGAAAATGATGGTGGCCACTCAAAATATTGACATTGCACATTTTCTCTTAGGGGTGTACTCACTTTTGGTGCCAGGGGTTCAGCTATTATTGGCTGTGCACTGCTATACAAACTTTACACTGACTACTTTTCATTGTGTCAAAGAGTCATAACTAAATATTTGCAGAGATGTGAGGGGTGTACTCCCTTTTGTGACATACTGTATATGGTCAGGTAAATTCTAAGTGATTGATTGTGTAAAGCTGCTTTGCAACAACGTCAATTGTTAAAAGCACTGTACAAATAAAATGGAATTGAACATTCGCAATGAGTCCAGGGATTGGAAGAGGTACTGCCAAGAGGAATGCTCATGGGTCCCAGCCCAGCACAGACTAGACCCTAAACTCATCACAGAGTTCTGCAACAACTGAGGTTGGCAATGGAATGTTAGGAGCTGTCCATAGGTGGGGGGTAGTGTGAGCGGGCCTCACTACAGGCAAACCCACAGACAACTACACCATGAGTTTCCAGAGAGATCGACTGTAAACCTAGTTCTAGTAGAAGAGAGGAGATTTTTATCTTTTATGTTTGTTTGGTTCTGTAAAAAAACAATCCTGTAATTCACACCCCCTCTCCCACAAATTCCTCACCAAGGTTTTGCACCAGGGCTTGGCATAAAATCACCAAAAACTTTGCAGTCCTGTACATCTCATGCCCATTTCCACACTATTGTAACACCTGTGCTGCCTCGGTCCTGGGGGATAAGATCTGGCTCACCGGATTACTGAGCCGCCTCTTTATCTCCCCCTAGTGTGTCTGCGTGCGTATATGTTTCACTTTTGCACTTGATCAAGTTCACCTGTGTCCCCCTTATGTGTCTCTATTTAAACCAGCCGACCCCGTAGTTCCCTGTCTGTTCACTGTGTGTTTTCTTGTAGTGTGTGTGGCACGAGGAGCCACTTCTAGTGTCTCTCTTCCTCTCGCAGGAGTAACCCAGGTGGGAGAGCTGCGGCGAACCAGTCTCCGGTGGAGGCTTTATGTGAACCAGTGTCAAGTTCAAGTGAGCTGCACTCACGATCCTTCAGTTTGTAGTCATTCGTCAACCAGAGGGGCTGATCTTCATCGAGGGCTGTTTATAGCTGTTTCTCGCGCCCGCAGCTCCAGCCTGGAAATCAGTGAACTCTTGTGTGTTTTTTTTGTTTATTTGTGTTGAGTTATATTGTTTAAGTTATCGAGAGTGATCAGCAAGGAGTGTATCCAAACCAAAAGAAAAAGACTAATAAAACGAGCTTGAACCAAAACCCTGCATCTGCATCCGATATTTCCAGGAGAATCATGACAGATGAACAGACCTTCCAGGTCGCAGCAGGGACTCCCCTCCCCGACGAGGATGCACCACTACGAGATTTTCTCCGTGGACAGCAGCGCGAGATCGACAGTCTGGCACGGGCAGTTAACGACCTCGCAGTCAGTGTCAACTAATGTCTGCGCCCCTACGATTAACGTTTCCCGGTCATACCGAAGAGTTAAATTTTTTTGTACCAGGGAAACTTTACCCCTGCGTATTTTTCTCAAGGAAACTAACACCTGCTGAACGCAATTATGATATCGGTAATCGCGAATTGCTAGCAGTAAAAGCGGCATTAGAGGAGTGGCGGCACTAGCTGGAGGGAGCTAAGCATCAATTCACCGTCCTCACCGACCATCGCAATCTAGAATATATCCAGCAAGCAAAAAGACAAAATTCTTGTCAGGCCCTCGCCTTCTTTACTCGATTCGATTTTAAAATTACCTACCGCCCCGGATCCAAGAATAAGAAAGCCGATGCGATATCACCAGTAGAACACCCACCAGTAGAACACCCGGCGAATTCCGATCCCATTTTGCCCAAAGCAATTCTGGTAGCTCCTGTTACGTGGAACATAGACATGGAGATCGCCCAAGAGACACAAACCAATCCTGCTCCACGGGGCTGTCCTCCGAACAAATTATATGTTCCAGTAACACTTCGCGAAAGAATAATTATAGACGCACACGTTAATAGAGCAACAGGACACCCAGGGATCACTCGCACTCTACAGCTGTTAAAACGAAGGTTCTGGTGGCCGGGAATGCGAGAAACAGTAAGAACAGTAATTTCGTCTTGTGCAGTATGTGCGACAAACAAAAGTCCTCGTAGCCTACCAGCTGGTAAATTAATGCCCCTACCAACACCAGACAGACCGTGGTCACACATAGCAGTGGATTTTGTAACGGATCTGCCGGTGTCTAAGGGATACACGGTTATTTTGGTTGTGGTCGATAGATTTTCAAAGGGATGTCGATTCATCCCATTTAGTTCTCTCCCGTCAGCCCTCCAGGTGGCAGAAAGCTTATTTGATACAGTGTTTCATTGCTATGGTATCCCGAAGGATATCGTTTCAGATTGCGGTCCCCAATTTATCGTCTATCCCCTGGAAGGCTTTCTTCCAGAAATTGGGGACCACTGTTAGCCTCACGTCGGGCTACCACCCCGAATCTAATGGACAGGCAGAGCGGACTGTCCAGGAACTCGGGAGATACTTCCGTGCATACTGTAGCAGTAGACAACATGAATGGGCGGACTGCTTAATCTGGGCGGAATATGCGCAGAATTCGTTATGTCACTCCGCAACCGGCCTAACGCCGTTCCAGTGTGTGCTAGGACATCAGCCACCGCTTTGTCCCTGGGATGCCACACCCACCGAAGTACCCATGGTGGATCAGTGGTTTGAAAAGGCGGAAACAGTGTGGGAGGAAGCGCACAACAAGATCTCCCAAGCAATTCAACGATTCAAAAAATATGCCGATAGACGGCGAGGGGAAAGCCCTCCTCTCCAGGTAGGTGATTGGGTATGGCTCTCGACACAGGATCTTCACCTCCATCTCCCCTGTCGCAACCTAACCCACAGATACATAGGTCCCTTCCCTATAATTTCGCAAGTCAATCCCGTGTCTTTTAAGTGACAGCTTCCCCGTCATTTTCGTATTAACCCTGTTTTTCATGTGTCTCTTCTCAGGCCGGTGATTCAGGGGCCATTAGACGAAGGTGCCGCACAACTTTCGCTCCCCGGGGCTGTGGAAATTGAGGGCACCCTCGCCTTCAGAGTCAAAGAACTGTTAGACTCCCAAAGGAGAGGAGGCTCCCTCCAATATCTAGTAGATTGGGAGGGGTATGGCCCGGAGGAGCGGAGCTGGGTTCCGGCCCGTGACATTCTAAACCAAGATCTCATTAAAGAGTTTCACCAAACACGGCCGGATCACCCGGCACCGCGACCTCCGAGTCGTCCCGCCCGCCGGCTATCCCAGCAGGTCGGTGGGTCCCGACCCCCTTCGGTAACACGAAGAGTGAGCCCTCACCTCCCTTGGGAAGCCGGTCCTGAGGGGGGAAGGGGGTACTGTAACACCTGAATCATGACAACTATAACAAAAATATGTGGCCTTTAAACTTGCTCCATGTATCAGTCTCATATTTACATCACACAATGCAATCACTTTCAGTGTGTAAAAGTAAGATCTATGGTATCTTTACCAGTGAACACACTAGGCAGTGATATTACATGGTAGGTAATAGAAGAGACATTCTTGCTCTGATGTGTATTGAATGCTTAAATTTTCAGTGGGTGTAAGGTTCGGTTTAGATTTAGATTTTCTTTTTATAGTGGCACACATACAAACACCATTCACAATCATGCACATGCGGACTGTCACGTATGGAGACAGGACGAGACTCAGAGATCAGAGACTGGGAGAGACCAGAGACTACTGATTGAGCGGGTTAGTAGTTAATATGATTAGTATGCAAACTGGTTATAGTAAAAATGGAAGAGGACCTAACCGGTTTAATGACTATTAGGGTTAGTATCTAACTGGGTTAGTAACTGAACCGAGACGGGGAACGATCACACAAAAGGCTAAGCACACATGAGGCGAGTCCGTACTAGTAGCTAAACCTACTAGAGACTAAAGCCACTAGCAGTCAATCCCACTAGAGGCTAAACTTAGCGGCTAAGCACTCGAGTGGCTAAACCTACTAATACGAATAACTACACATACAAGGAACTAGACATGAGGCAAACAAACACTGGAGACAGAGAACAAGAGACAACCTAACAACATAAAATATACATACACAGCGCCATGAATCCAAACACCATGAACATAAATATAACAAAACTAAAGCCTTTCTTAAAATAAAGGTTACATACATAATTTAAACCAAAACAAACCAAACACAAACTCAACATACATAAGTAGCCCTTTCAAATGTCAGCCAAAATTATATACTTTGATGTAGTAATTAATAATGGTGCACCAGCATGTTTTACATAAATAAATAACATGGCTATGTATCGGCTATTGTAATTTCATATTTATCAGAGGGCATGAGTAATTAAGAATTAAGTAATTAAGAGTGTGTTGTTGTTTACATAGTGTGATACAATGTAATGTATTCTAATTCACATTAATACTATGCACACTATGCAATGTGTTGCATTCTTCATATACTTGGTGGGGTTTCACCTATAATAATAATTTACATTATATATATCCAATTTAGCTTATTACTTAAAAATAAAATTTCAGCCAATGAATCCAAAAGTTCCCACATGGTGCAATGTTTGACAGGCCTGCTTCATGGCTTGTCACAGCTGTTAAGTTTCCCAGATATCTTTTAGTAATAAATCCCCACTTTTCTAATGAAAGCAAAAGGTCAAAGTGGTAAATCAATGCACTTTCCCTGCAAAAAAAGTCACACAACCAAAATATTTTTCAATTAACAAAGAATTAAACAAAGTATATAAACACATTAATAATGGACACCATTTCATGCTTGTCACTGTCTTTTTATTGAAGTCCACAAGCAATGTAACAAATTACTTTAACAAAAGCAATGTAAACCAATATTTAATATACAATACAATGGTGTGGAAAAGTGTTTGCCCCCTTTCTTATTTTTTTTTCCCATGTTTGTCACACTTTAATGTTTCAGGTCATCAAATAAATGTAAATATTAGTCAAAGATAATACAAGTAAACACATCATGCAGTTTTTAAATTAAGTTTTTTATTATTAAGGGAAAACAAAATCCAAAACTAAATAGCCACATGTGAAAAAGTGTTTGTCCCCTATATTTAGTAACTGGTTGGGCCACCCTTAGCAACAACAACTGCAATCAAGCATTTTCGATAACTTGCAGTGTCTGTTACAGCCGTGTGGAGGAATTTTGGCCCACTTATCTTTACAGAATTGTTGTAATCCAGCCACATTGGAGGGTTTTCAAGCATGAACTGCCTTTTTAAGATCATGCCACCAAATCTCAATTAGACTCAGGTCAGAACTTTAACTACGCCACTCCAAACTCATCATTTTGTTTTTCTTCAGCCATTCAGAAGTGGACTTGCTGGTGTGCTTTGGATCGTTGTCCTGCTGTTCCAGCTACCTTGTCTCGGCCGGGATTGAATGCCGCAATTGCTTAAAACCTATTTTCTTTGTTTTGGATTGCACGATCTTAAGCATAATTGCCTATTGACATAATGTAAAACAAAGATATGTATTTATTTATAAGCTGAGATGGTTAATTCCTTTGCGATTTGTACATTTTGAAAAACAACTTATAGTAGGCTGTATAACATACTATAAACACTTTACTGCTTTAAACCAGGTGAGCTGCTGCACAGATTCACAGTTTGTTCGATGCTCCAACTCATCACAGCAACGAGGCTGAACTGAGCAAATACACAAATGTTTAAGACAAAAGACAACACTGATGCGGTAACGCTAAATGGGCCACAAGTGTGCATGTTTCCTGAGGGAGGGTTCTGTGAGTGCTCCTTTCTACAAGAGTTCCATGAGTGAGTTTTAACATAAAAAAAAACATCCACCCTTCGACAGATTGAAACAAACCCATAAAAACAAAATGCAATGTGTACCCTGTCTACAATAGTCATTGTCACGGATGCTGTGCGTGGGCTTAAGGAGAGGCATAGTTCCAGAGGTGAAGGCAGTTGAAAGTCTTTTAATGAAAACAATAGAAACAGAGCAGGGGGGTATTCCAGACAGCAGGTCATGTGACATACCCGGGTAAGTTTAAGAGCAAGTTAGTGGATAACCTCAACTTTCGGTTTGTAACCATGGCAACTTACTCTCTGCAGACAGTCTGTTCGGTAGCAGCTTATGTTCCAGGGTCAGTTTGTTTCAGAGGTTTATTGAGCATGACGTGCGCTTTTGATGATGATCCTGTGGACGTGGAGACACAAATTATACAAGTTTTTTTTCTCGCCGGGAGAGAGTTATAAGACCGCGTATTGATGACTTTTAATTTCCTCATGATTATTTGAAAGAGTTATCAGTTTTCAAGGAAATCGTTAATTTACTTAACACATCTCTTGAAACCGCATATTGCTAATGCTCAAAGTAATTAAACACACTGAGTACTGTTAACTTAAATAATTGCAATTAGGTCAAATTAATAGACCTTTTTGAGTATTCAGAACTTTTTGATATTTTAAGTAATTGTGAGTACGTAAGTAACAGTAACCGTCACCTTAAAATTCCACCAAGTGAAACTCTGTAGAGCGCTGGTGGCTCAGTGGTACATGTAGGTGTACTTAGAATCAAGGTTCTACTGTAAATACTCAAAAAGGTCTATTAATTTGACCTAATTGCAATTATTTATGTTAACGGTACTCAATGAGTTTAATTACTTTGAGTCTTAGGGTTTACAGTGTATAATAAAAGGGAAGCTGATGTCAAATGTGCTATTTAATACTCTCACGCATTTACTCTGTCCGTTATTTTTTGCCAAGCCAACTCTCTTTCTTTAGCCGATGCAGCCGAGTTGCTTTTTTTTAATTATTATTGGCTTGAATTCTTCATATGCTGCATTAAAACCTCCAACTCTGCCTCTATGAAGTTTGCCGCTCTCTTTTTTCACTTTGATTTTCCATTTTGACTCGTGAAATCGGCGATCCATTGAAAATGTCTTTATGTAGCACCGTGCACGCGCATTAACTCTGGGTAACCAGTAGGAGGTCGATTAAACTTACTCTTCTCAGGGGTTTTGTAACCGACATACTCATGGTATGCGGGTTTGGGGTAAATCAATCCTGAGGTTAAGTTTTACCAAATGGTAAGTTAACCCAGCTTTCTGGAATACCCCCAGGAACTTAAACAGGAGATAAACTAGACTAGGAGCTACACAGACTAGGAGATACACTAACTAGGAGTTTAAACACAGAATAATTAACACAAGGAAACATAAGAGCAAACCAAATAGAACAGATGCAAGACAACCTCAATTCAAAAACCCTGGCTTCTTAAAGCCACACTAATTAGCAACCTCGGTTCAGGTGAGAGGTTCCATCACCTGAATTAGGTGCACTCTGGGAAATGTAGTCCCATAAACACAAAACACAAAATGGAGTTTCTGGGCGCCTGGCACCCTGACCCTGGGTTTTCCCTGACAGTCAGTAAGACCACATTTAATTGATGAGATTTAAACTGTTGTTATTTATGGGTAAACTCACAATATACCCATTTATTTTTTTTATCTTACCTTTCCCTTTTTTATGCTATGTTCCCACAGCCCTGACACAGTCTGCAATTTTCACGGCACTTCTTACTTGTGTAACGTTCTTACACGTTTTTATCTTTAATTTATATCCACAAGCAAATTATTTCAGTCCTCCTAGGTTTTTTTTTTTACTTATGTTAACAGTATATGCAATTACTTAATTCTTATACTTTATTTATTTCAATTAAATTTCAAATTCATTTTATTGGTATAGCACTTTAAACAATGTTTATTGTCTGAAAGCAGCTTTAAAGAATCAAAATAAATTATGGAAATTTGTATTAAATGTTAGAAAATGTGTAATAATCAAAAATGATTAGACTGTTCCTTATTAAACACGCTAAGGGCAATGGTGTTGAGGGAAAAACTCCCTGAGATAACAATAAGAAGAAACCTCGAGCAGAACCAGACTCAACAGGGAACCCATCCTCAGTTGGGTTATAACGGATAGCAGGGATTGATCTGCACTCATACTGTGTGTTAGAAGCCTGGAAGTTCAATATAACACATGATGTGTTAAAGTTAATATTGAGTCCATTTATTATTGGGGTTCAGGTAACAAACTGTAGGAAATTTTAATCCTGAAATATCGAGCGACTGCAGTCACAAGTAATCAAAGAACAGCTCTCTGCATCAGCCGAGGCCAGGACTGTCTTCATGATGAAGGGGAACCGTCCCTAGTCATCACACGGGGCCTCCAAACGAAGAGATCTCCAAATAAAAGCAATGCAACAGGATGACAAACACACACACACACACACACACACACACACACTATAGACTCTAACATCATGATTTTCACAAAAACATGGTTAAACAGCAGCATACCAGATAGCGCTATTTATCTAGCCAAACTACTATGTTTTCCGACCAGACAGGACGGAACATGACTATAGTTTGACCAGAGGTGGAGGGCTGTGCATTTATAGAAACAAAGCTTGGTGTAAAGAATCTGTTATACTAGGAGACATTGCTCACCTAACCTGGAATTTCTTATGGTTAAGTGTAGATCCTTTTATCTTCCCAGAGAATTCACCTCAACTATTGTTACTGCTGTATACAGATGTAGCCACTCAAAACTACCAGGGTCGAGCAACTGGAATGGTGTATCGCTGGTGTGTGGCTGTCGTGACCCCCCCCCCCTCCCCTCCCCTCCCTCTCCAGCCAGAAAGGCATGTCAAGATTTCACAGTAAATGCCCATTGAAGCACTATTTATTCATTTACCAGCTGCCATCACTGGATGGCGCTTTGTTCTCAAGAAGACGTTAACAGAAGCAAGAAATTTAGCTGCTGAGTAGCAATCCCATGATTGTAACCCTCCTCACTCCCGCTAGCAAACTGCAATATGGAGACGAAGATGACAGTTTAATAGACTTTTTATTCAGGGTAAGTGGTGACTTTTTTAAATAAAATTGGTTTGGGTTAGTTTACAGTTTAGTTGGCAGTTTATTATTTTGTTATCGGCCATTTTGAAAATCACTGGCAGCGCCAGCAGTGGTCAGATGTGACTTTAGGTTTATTTTAGGACATCTGTTTACCAAATCTGATGATCTCATCTTAGATGTGTCAATTCATCTCGGATGTTTCAAGCGGCGTACGAAGAACGGACCCCTGCAGGTGATTTCTGTGACTGGAATACAATGTCAGACAGTCCACAAAGGACACAAGCTGGGGTTAGGTGTACTGGAGCTAGCAAGCTAAACACTCATAACCATGTCTGTCTTTTCCCCACTCTGGCCATGACTTGTACACGGTAGTGCAAGCGCTTAGTTAACCAAAGTTGGATAAAAACCCTGAAGTGTTTAACAGTTAGTAGGAGTAGGTAGGCAGTAGGGCCACTTCAGTACTCAGTATGTTATAGTTTGGCTTCAGAGTTATACTAATGCTCATATACGAGTGTTATATCACTTAACTGATTTGTGTGAAACGCATTTTTGCCGTGGGCAAATGGAGCAGGCATAAACGCAAGGGGTTCTTGAAAAAAATAGTCCTTTATTTACAAACTCAAAAACATATACAAAGAAACTAAAACAACAAACTCAAACTATTAGCTAGGGCTCAGGGCTACATACAGGCTCTTATTAGCAGACACAGGGTTAGAGACGGGACAGGACCAGGGACACAGGGTTAGAGACTGGACAGGACCAGGGCCACAGGGCTAGAAACGAGACTGGACCAGGGACACAGGGCTAGAGACAAGACAGGACCAGAGACTGCATGGGTTCGTTGTTAATTGGATTAGTAGCTACACTGAATATTGATATACTGGATGCTGATCTAACCGGGGTAGTATCTGTTAGGGTTACAGGCTAACTGGGTTAGTACTGACCTACTAGGGGGACCTGAACACAAAAGGCAAGGCACGCATGAGGCTAATCCAAACTAGCAGCTAAACCTACTAGAGACCAAAATCACTAGCAGTCAATCCCACTAGAAGCTAAACCTGCTATCGGGTAAACACTTATGTGGCTGCACACATCTAAACAGACACGGAACACTACATACAAAGAACTAAACAAGAGGAAGGCCGACACTGGGGACACACAGAACAGTAGGAGACACAGCTAAACACTAAACAAGAGCTCCGTGAATCAATCAACACAAGGAACATAAAGAAAACCAATAATATAGCCATCTTGAAAACAAAGGTTAAACAATATAACTAAAATATAAAACTCAAAGAATTTTAACAAAACCAAAAAGGAATGCCCACCTGACAGTGATATGCATACATACAAACAATGCTCAACCCAGTTTCCCAGAACAAACTGCTATTTATAGGATCTTTAATGAGCTACCTCGGTTCAGGTGAGCACTGTCATCACCTGACCGAGGTGCCTTCTGGGAAACTGATTCGACCAACAAAAACTACAAAACAGATAAAAATACAAACAGTGCCCTCTAGTGGTGTTCCCTTACATCCAAAAACAGTATTTTACACACTCTGGTGGTATATAGGGTTATTAATGTCTTTTATTTTCAGCAAAAATAGATATTCTGTCAAATTTATTCATCTTTGTTTTTAGTAAATTCTCTTGTTCTCTTTAACTAGAGCTGTGCAGTGGAGGATTGGTTCGGAGGGGTGATGGCTGACCTTTTGGAGCTGCCTTTTTTATATTATGTTTGTGTGTTTTAATTGTTGGGGTATTCTTAAAAAACAATGAAAAATTGGCCTAAAAAAAAAACATTTACTTGAACGAACTACATTAATGGGCTAAAATAGGAGATGACTTTGTTTTAAACAGACAAAGAGTTGGGCTATAAAATAAATAATAATTAAATTAAATTTTATTTGTATAGCGCTTTTAACAATTGACATTGTTGCAAAGCAGCTTTACACAATCAAAAGAAGTAAGTTTGTATGGAATGTGTATGAATCAAAATGATAAGATGGTCCCTGATGAGCAAGCCAAGGGCAACTCCCTGAGATGGTAAAAGGAAGAAACCTTGAGAGGAACCAGACTCAACAGGGAACCCATCCTCATTTGGGTGAGACCGGATAGCAGGGATTGATCAGCATAATGCTGTGTAAGACTGGAAGTTCAATATAACAGGTGTAAAGCGTTTGAGGGGATTCAGAAAAAGTCACAGACACGAGGGCTGATGCAGACACAAAAGGCTTGTTTAATTTTTCTCTGCACCAGATGAAGACAAACAAAAAGTACTCAAAACATGAATGACAGTGAAACTAAAGTCTTAACGCAGAGTAGGACTTCGCTACTTATGGAGATTGGAGAGTAGGGAAGACTAGGGAAGTCTCCACTGTAGGAAATTCCAGTCCTGAGCTATCGAACGACTGAAGTCACAAGTCCCCAGAGAACAGCTGTCTGCATCAGTCGAGGACAGGACAATCTTCGTGGAAACCATCCCCCGCCACCACACGCATCCCAGGCAGACCACACGGGGCATCCATGCGACGAGATCTCCAACCAGAAGCAGGACTCCAGGATGAGTTAAACAGGTCCAGAGGGCAGAGAGGTCTGGATCACTGGCAGTATATCGTTAGCTCCAGCATGTACCACTATCTTAGAGAACCTATGCTGTCCTAGAGCCCTAAGATTTCCTGCTATGTCCGGTGCTCTGGCTCCCGGGATACACCTGACCACTGCCGCTGGCGCCCCTAAAAACCTAGCTAATTTCACATGTCTCAGTATAGAGTCTCCTATAACCATAGCTCTTTCAGGTTTCTCAGCGGGTGCATCACAGATTATTTAAAATAAACCTGATGTCACAACTGACCGCTGCCAGTGATTTTCAAAATGGCCGATAAAAAAAAAAAAAAACTGTAAACTAACCCAAACAAATTTTATGAAAAAAGGCAACACTTACCCTGAATAAAAAGTCCATTAAACTGTCATCTTCATCTCCATATTGCAGTTTGCTAGCGTCAGTCTGACGGGGGTGAGGAGGTTTGAAATCACGTGATTGCTATTAAGCAGTTAAATTGTTCTTGACAACAAAGCATCATCTAGTGGTGGTAAATGAATAAATAGTGCTTCAATGGGCGTGTTTACTGTGAAATCTTGACACCCTTTTCAGGCAGGAGACTGCGGGGGGATCACGGCAGCCACACACCAGCCACACGAAATTTACCATGCCATCCTATCGTCTCCCCTGCTGGGTCTTAGTGCTCGTCTCTCACTGGTATAATCAACATCTGTGCATGCGTGTACTGTTTACTATAACACTGGGACCATCTTTTATTTTGTGGTTGTATGTGTGTACAGCGCATGTACTGTTTATTATAACACAAGTGTGTGTGTGTGCATGTAAAGCAAAAGAAAGTCTCCATAACATCCATTTTTAACCCTCCACCCAGACCCACCCCCGTCCCCCCCATCGCCTTCACACAACCCTGTCGCCACACACAGATACACACACTCTCTGCTCTACACAGAAACTCTGCTCTGTCACCTGCAGAATGAATAATTTGAGTTTCCATGATTTCTTATGTTAAAATATGATTTGGTTTACAAGTGTTTTGAAATATGAGCCTGCTTCTCGAATGAATTATGCTCGTAATTCAAGGTTCCACTGTATATATATTGTTAGTCACAGTCATTGATCCTTGTATTCTGTTATTTAAATTTATCCAAACAACATGCAATGCTGATTCAAATCTTTTGTTTACCTGAAAATTGTCAGTGACATGTCACATGTTGGTTTATGTTGGTATATGGGCTAATGTGTTTTTGAGAACAGAGCACTGTCTAATAGTGGAATCCTCAAATGAATTAATGGGAACTTAATGGATATGTTTACTCTGAAATTTAGACACGCCTTTCTGCGAATAAGAGAAGAAGGTGCTCACTGTAATTGCCTGGCATTCGGATGGCA
Source organism: Clarias magur (assembly GCA_013621035.1). NCBI lineage: Eukaryota > Metazoa > Chordata > Actinopteri > Siluriformes > Clariidae > Clarias > Clarias magur. Next base: position 29,209 of record QNUK01001506.1, read on the forward strand.
CCTGCTAGGCATTCTATTCATGAAGGCTGTTCTAAATGGCTGCCTCTGTCACAAGTGAGTCATCACTTATGGTCCACTATATTGAGACTGTGTCTGTATCCCAAGATAATCAAAAATGTAGAAAGACTCAGAAAGTCCATTTTAGTAATCCGGTCAACATACAAGAAGACCATACCTCATGACACCTTTGATTTGAAAACAGAACTGTTAAATATCTCTTACATCTGGTAATCAGTGTTTGTCTTCTAAATATAATCAGTTTTCTTTTTCAGGAAACTAAACACAGGAAACAAAAACAAACACTCAAGCTAATGTTACACCAGGCAGTTTTCTGTAAAGATGTTGCTCATGCAGTGTCTTTGTTGAACTTGGGTAACAGCGATGATATTGTAAAAGTCCTGCCTGGTTGTAAAACAGCTAATAATCAATTATATACAGTTACAATTATAAAGCAAAGTTCATAAATATCACCAAATCAAAAAAGCAAGACTTCAGAGTTATAGCTCTCATTTTTTAAAATACTTTATTGTCATAATAACCTTTGAATAAGATTCAGACAAAATCAGATTAAGTGTGGCTTGAAATTTTTTCTGAATCCGAACTTGAAGATGAATCTGTAAAGAAGGAGAGAAAGAAGCAGATTTAATCATATGTCTATCATATTTATTCTTGATGTGACTCCTCATAGATTAATTTATTAATCATTACATATTAAATATGACATGTTTATTTTAATTGGATTTTATAATTTTTTTCCATGGATACTTACCAGCACCATCCCCACCAGCACCACCGTCGTCCTCCGCCACCTCCGCCACCTCCACCACCTCCGCCGCCTCCTCCTCCACCTCCACCTCCTCCACCCCAGGCTGGAAAACCACAGCATGAGAAAGAGATGAACATACATTATCAGTATATCCACTGCAATAAAGCTTAAAAAGATGATCACATTTTCTATCAACTGAGATCATAATGAGACAAATGCTCACCCATCCTAAATGTTTTAAAATCATCAGGGCATTGATCATGGGTCTGTGTTTCTTTGAATTTTATTTTTAATGTTCACTCCTGACTATTAGCTAAACACCACTTTAGAATTCTAGTGCAATGTAAGATATGCAATTTCACATGATGAGAAAGAGACAAAAGCAGTAAAACCCAGAATTCTAAAAAAAAAAAAAAAAAGTAGTGATCGGTGATGAGTGGAAATTAAACTCACCGCTCATCTTAATCAGTGGTCTGTTTCCCAGAAAATACTCTTTTCCAATAACTGGAGGTTATACCTCGACCTGCAAAAGAAAAGGTTGTGTGGATTGTGTGAGTTATTTCTAGGCAACTTCAGAAAAGGATAAAGCCTCACAAGGAGGTGTTCAGTCGCAGCCGAGAAACACGTTTCCAACAACAACTGTACAACACAACTTCCTTTTCACTATTTGGAACATGTGCAGCTGGTGCTTTGCCCTATTGACAAACGCGAATGCGTCTCTGAGATGCGCAAGTTTCAGCACTGGATATTTTGGCGCATACCGTATAAGAATTAAATAACATATGCTCTTAACATAACTGACAAAAAAAACAAACACAAGGAATCCATCCTGAAACTAAAATGAAGAAAGTGCACATTTACAACCACAGAAAAACCCGCTTCAAACATTCCTTTGGACAGTTACAGGGGTGTGTTTAGCTAAGATAAAATAACTGAATGCAACTAATTTAAGATATAAATTGAAGATGGAGTGCCCATCTTGGCATTGCCAATTTCTCTGAATAAACTGTGAATCTGTGAAGAATACAACATTTACGAGAAAAAAATACAACAATGTGCGTTTCTTTGTCCACAGGTGTGACTTTGCAAAGTGTTAATAATGTCACTATACATTGTAACACACTATGTAAAAGGTAACACACTCTTAATAACTCATGGCTTCTCTTATACAGTACTATAGTCCATACTTAGCTAAGTTATTTATTTTAAATTGTTTTAATTCATACCTTCAGTAAGAATCATCTGACCTGTTTATTTAGTGTGGATTTATAAAATTCACATATTATAGCTTTAGATTTAGATACTTACTGTGTTCTTCTGCTGATGAATAGATTCAATGTGGAGTGGCGTATTTATTTCATGTGGACAAAGCGGGAGGCGGAGTCAAAACATGCAAGAGGGCGGAAGAGACAGAGAGAGATTTTCAATTCAGTGCAAAAGTTTATGCACCTTAAGGTCAAAGTGAAGTTTGTACTTCATTTTAAAGTATAACAAGAAAACATTTAGTGTGCTTCTTTTCACAGATGTGACAGAGTAGTAAAATAAAAAGTAATAGTGGAAAAAACTAAAAGGAAAATCTGAATATCAGTGCAAAAGTTTTGGATGTAAATGTTCTTAAATTATTAAAGACTCCAACATACTTGACATTATCCAAACAGGATTATTATTATTATTATTAATTATTATTATTATTATTATTATTATGTTAATTTTGCCTTTTTGTCTGCTCTATTAGGGATTATTATTATTATTATTATTATTATTATTATGTTAATTTTGCCTTATTCTGTCTGCTCTATTAGGGATTATTATTATTATTATTATATTATTATTATTATTATTATTATTATTATTATTATTATGTTAATTTTGCCTTATTTTGTCTGCTCTATTAGGGATTATTATTATTATTATTATTATTATTATTATGTTAATTTTGCCTTATTTGTCTGCCTATTAGGGATTATTATTTATTATTATTATTATTATTATTATTATTATTTTATGTTAATTTTGCCTTATTTTGTCTGCTCTATTAGGGATTGTTATTATTATTATTATTATTATTATTATTATTATGTTAATTTTGCCTTATTTTGTCTGCTCTATTAGGATTATTATTATTATTATTATTATTATTATTATTATTATTATGTTAATTTTGCCTTATTTGTCTGCTCTATTAGGGATTATTATTATTATTATTATTTATTATTATTATTATTATTATTATTATGTTAATTTTGCCTTATTTTGTCTGCTCTATTAGGATTATTATTATTATTATATTATTATTATTATTATTAATTATTATTTATTTATTATTATTTGTTATTAGGGATTATTATTATATTATTAGTTATTATTATTATGCCTTATTTTGTCTGCTCTATTAGGGTATTATTATTATATTATTTATTATTATTATTAATTATTATTATTTTTAATTTGCTTAGGGATTTATTATTATTATTATTATTATTATTATTTTATTATTATTGAGGGCTTATTTTGTCTATTGGTGATTATTATTATTATTATTATTTATTATATTAATTGATGATTAGGGATTATTATTATTATTATTATTATTATTATTATTATTATTATGTTAATTTGCCTTATTTTGTCTGCTCTATGAGGGATTGTTATTATTGGGGTGGGTGTCTGTATATTGTTACAACAGCATTGTGAGTTAAAACTACATAATATTATACAAAGAGAAAATGGTATTTGGTGTTCTTTCTTTCTTTCTTTCTTTCTTTTTTCATATTAAATGATTGTTATATATGATCAGTTGAATTAACCACAGAAATACGTGTGAATGCAGCGGAGAAATTTGCAGAAGGAAACCTGCAAGTTGGGATGATTTAGCAAGAACATGGGTGCGGCAGAATAAACGTTAAAACAAATGGAATGTAAAATGATCTTGCAGATTCATTTTAAAGATTATTTTTAGGGAAGCCACATGATAACCACGAACAGTGAAATCTACTCATAGAAACACTACTGGTATTTTTTTTTTCTCTAAACAGCAGAAGAACCTGTTACTGAGTTTTCCTGTCTCCCATGCAGCACACTCACATCTCTTCCCAACACGAGTGATGTTAATCTGCCATTACTTCCATTACTGAGCTAAAGTCCAGTTCTCAATGCGGGGAATAATGGAGATGACTAGACTCAGTCAGTCTTTCATTTTCTCCACATTTTTAAAATCCAGGAGATCCAGGACTCATTGGGGCATATTGACCCTGCATGGAGGAGAGTATACTGTGAAAACAGAGAAAAGCGCAGCATTAGTCAAAATGTGTGCCACAGAACAACATCATACACACATGTTGTGCAGGTCACTCAGCATTGGGACAAATAATTTTGAGTTGCAGGACAAAGTTCTTTTAGTAACATACAGTACTTGACAAAGTGATCAGTGAAACCCGAGGAAACAGTGAAGTCAGAGTTGGACATGTAGGTCCTGGCAGTGCCCAGCTGGCAGAGTCGCACTCAGCTGCCGGCTTTTCAATGCAGCGGCCATGATCACACCAATCTTTCTCATCACTGGGTCATGGACAGACACTTAACAGGAGCACTTTACGCTGCATCAGCTCATGCAGGTCGTCGTATGATGTCATCCTTGACACTCAAATGGCGGCATTTTGCTCTGCCACCTGTGAACTTCCCGGGATGTCTATCATCATCCTTTTTTATGCCGCATATGATTTATGCAAGTTGATCAGCAGTGTCTTGTCTGACCACCCTGGTGCCGTGTGCTCTAGCTTGTAGATTGATAGTACATCTGCCTTCGTGCCCCGAGCTTGAACAGGTGCAGTTCATGCTCCGTCTGGTTGGTTTATGCCGTGACGTAGATGTGTTGTCAGTGCTCAGAAGGACATACCTCCCAGATGCAAAGCTCAAGCAGGTGGCAGGGCTCAACTTGCCGTCTAGCTTTTGAATCATAAATTCAAGCAGATATGGTGGCGGCACTAATTAAAGGGCTGAAAAAGGAAGAAGGGCAGCGATGCATGTGTGATCTCGTACAATAATATAGTGCATGTAGCATCCTGACTGGAGCACCCTTGATGGCGAACCTAGTGCCTTTTACTCATTGGCGGCTGGATTGCATTAGCTAGCGCATGGTGTAGATGAAGGTGCCATGGCAGCACGTACGTATTTGGTGGCGCCTGTGCATGGAATGAACATTGGAATGCCCGCTGTGGGCCAAGATCTATCTCATGTAGTGATCAGTCAGCAGTGCTTCCTTCACTTGCCTTTGAAGTTTCTGGAACGCATGGCACCACTCCGCTGCAGGCCACTCTTGCCTTTAGCATTGGCCGCTCAACAATATACTCTAACTATACTCTATACTCTACTCCTTAAACTCGAACATTCAATCACGCTGATGTTCCTCTAAACTTACTGTATGGACCCCAAACTCAGCATCCACGCCACTTTTATAATGTCGCACAAGATGCATTCATTCTTCAATTTGTCACCAGCCACGCTGAATAGATGGCCATCCATTCACACACCTGTTTGAAGGGGATTATACATCATTTTTAATAAACAAATTAATTACAATAAAAATGTAACAATTAATAACAATTATAAATCATTTAGTTTAAGGCTAAACAAAAATATAATTAGAACATTAGTGTTTGATATTATGCTACATTGCAGTGATGTTAATTTCATACATCACTTAACATAATTATGAACTTTACTTTTTAATGTTTCATTAATTTAATTTAATGAGTACACTATATGATGAAAAACTATGTGCAGTGCAATTACCACATCCAAGGGTCTACTTTTAAATAATTCAAGTCACATTGAAAACAAACATTTTCATACAAACTCAAAGGCACACAGTTGTGTAGGACATATCTTTGTGTAGTAATATAATTCCACTTCAGAGACCCAAACTCTTATCCAGTATGAAGACACCCCAGTAACTTCAGTAAGAAGTGTTGGAGTGGAAGAACTTGAGTGTCCTGCAAGGAGCCCTTATGAAACTCAGCCCCAATGAAGAGCTTTGGGATGAACTGGAATATATTAAAGTCATTCATATATTTAACTTTTGTGAAATCGCGCACAAAAAAATTAAAATGCTCTGATCATACATATAAGTGAAATACAACATTTGAATTTGTTAAGAGTTTACTTTTATTGATGTACACTCAATTTACACAAAACACTGCCTTTTTTAAATAAATAAAAAAATTCAATAAAATAAGCTGGGTGCGCTTTCAGCCATCTCAGTTTCTGTGAAAATATTTCTGAAACACGTCGCTAAAATTTACTGAAACATTGCGAATACTACATGAGAAACATATCTATGGAAAGCTTAAAGGGTCTACTTTTAAATAATTCAAGTCACATTGAAAACAAACATTTTCAGTTCATGTAATCCGTATGAAACCAAGGAAGGGCACAGAATTTCTGTCTCACTTCATTATCTGATAATGACCTGGAGCAGGACACGCCCACACGCTATTCATCGGGAATCAGTCTGGGTAATCTACATACAAGGCCACGCCCGCACAGACAATGAGTGTTACTATAAAGTTATTAAGTCATATATAATTCTCATTCTGATAATATATCAATCATTTTTCATTATTTCAGCTAGATTTGGACAGCTTATATATAACATTGTCACTTACATAGGTTAGTGTAGCATGTACATAACAATGCTAAACATGCTAGCACAATCATGCTAGCTTCCAGTGGCCAATTAAATGCCTTATGGATCTTACAGATGTTTGTAAATGTTCTAATGTATTTCACATTGTTTTGGATAGCTTTATCCAATGATTATGGTAGCTGATATATATGTGGCTCAGTTTTGGTTAGCTTATGAAGTAATGTTATTAAGCACAAACAAGATAGCTCCAGTTAGCTAAAATGCTGCCTTATGTAGCTAGTAGATATTTATGAATTTTGGTTGTGGTGTAAATGTTCATAATGTCTATTGTTTAGCTTAGCTGTTTAGTTGTAAATGTTTAGATTGTGTTAAATATGCTATCAAAAAAAAAAGAAATAGGCCTGACAATTAAGATGTATGCATTTTGACTGCATACAAAAAAAATTTCCATCCATTTGGATTACATAATTTTAGCAGAACCAAATTAATAAACATTATGTAATTATTATTTGCAAGTTATATGTAAATGAAATTAGCAAGAATGAGATTTATTTTATATATAGACATATTGATCTATGTGTATCAGACCAATAAATTCAATTTGTTTTAAATTTATTATGAGGAGAATTATGTATTATTACATAATAAACCCAACTTACTTTAAAGGCATTTAAATAATTGTTAATAATAAACCCAATTTATTAATATATAAACATAATAGCCAGTGCTAGAGATAAGTTTCCTCAAGAATTATAATTAAAAAATGTGGAAGTTAAGGTAGACAGATAAAACAGGTAAACCTGCTAACAGCACTGCTTACAATACAATAACATTCAGAGCCATAAGGCTCAGTGGTGTCTTACACTTTTCTATGCATGTTTAATTGTGAGAATGAAAATTCCACAGCAAATATTAAATAGCTAAAATCACTAACATTTGGAAAAAGTCAACTCACCTGAATTGAATAAAGTTAATTAATCACAGAAGCATCTTAATTGTCAGTGCTTGGACTTTTGGTGACAGTTTGGTTTCTCTTGTTACACCAGGATTTTCAGAAACACTTTCCTTAGGGTAGTGCAGGTTAAGTGCATACAGTAAATGAGTCCAAAAAGCATCACATCCATGTTTTGAGGTTTTGAAGAACTCCAAACCCTCAAGTATCACACCAACATTTGGTGTTAAGGGTCTCTTAAACACAGCTACTAGACATTTAGGTTGGAAAATAGGGATGTAAATATGAATAAAGAAAAAAACATCTCTATATATTTTCATTTGTAATACATATAATATTGGCGGATGATAAACGTGGCTAAAGGTAGCTTGTATTTTTTAGGGCCATATGCAAACCATCTAGCTAGTGGACTAAAAAAAAAAAAGTATAGTCATTGCATTAAGATTAGTGTAATACAATATAAACAACGCTAAAAATTTATTTACATATGCAGAAATCAACAAAATATGAAGGAAGAGGTTACAGCGCTATCCGCTGCGCGAGCTCACAGACGCCCCTGACTGGCTGTAGAGCCATGATTAATGTCGGAGCACTATGTACCTCTCATCCCTCCCCTCTCGCAGCCGGAGGTCTAGAGAGAGCTGATTGGCCGAGCCAATCTCTCTAGACCTCCGGCTGCGAGAGGTTACAGCACCACCCGGGATTCGAACTAGCAATCTCCGGATGAAACACTGCGCCACTCGGAGGCACTACAGATATAACCTTAAAACAAGAACACAATCTAGCTTGCTTCAGTGCAAAATGTTAATGAAGGTGTTACTTCACCTGCTGCTGCTATCGCCCTCTACAGACTGGAGTGTGGAACAGCTTCATTTCCGCTTCTAAACGATTCCATTTGCAAGATTTGTATGTAAATCAGTTTCATACAATTTATCTAATTGGATCTTGTTCTGCAGACATTTTAACAAAATTCATACTTTTTAACTGATTAAATTAAATAGTTCTCATAATTAACAAATTTAAATTAATTCAATTAACTTGATTACATAACAATAAAAAAATATTACTTAAATGAAATCAAAAGGATGCAAATACTTAACAATAAACTAAGCCATGATTAATTTTTTTGAGCGTGTATGCAAAACATGTCTCCTGGATGATGTTTACTAATGTCTCGAGTGTACATTTTTGAGATGCATTACATGGTCTATGCATTACACGGTCAAATATCAACAGATATTTGTCTGACCTATTGCCAAAAATTTATGCACACTTTCACAAATGTTATCTATTCCCTTTTTTTTTTAAATTGAATTATGGCAGTGATGTGGAGTAGTATTATGTTTCCTTCCTGATGTCAGTAGTCGCACCATTGTTGATGTTGTCATGTGACCTACAGAAGAGACTTGTATGAAAAATATACAAGTCTCTTCTGTAGGTCACCTGACAACATCAACAATAGTGCGACTACTGACATCAGGAAGGAAACATAATACTACTATAGTGTTGAAATGTGTTGAAATGTGTGCAAATCTTTTGGGGCCCCTCTGTACATATTAATTTTACATCTATTTACTTTGAACAATATAGGCTAACAAGTTTATGTTTATTTTAAGTTTTTAGGAATGTGTCTGTATCACCTTTGCCTTCACCAGCCCCTCACATGGGGACACGCCAGCGTCGTTCAGTTTTGAGTGCAATCTAGAATCATACTGAGTAAGTGCACATTTATATATATGATGATGTACATTAGTGCATTAGGCAAAAAGCAGGGAAGATGCAGAGAATGTCATGCAGACTGATGATGACATGGTTCCCCAGAATCTGTAGAACGCACAGCAGTTCACTTTTTATTTTGCACTGTTCCTTCTGCAGTTTTACCCTGAATGTCTGTTTTTACACATTTTATTTATCTCGAACTGTTCCAGATATTCTTGCAGTGAATCTTGAAAAACATTTTCTCATATCTCAGATTATTTTCCTGTAGTATTTTCCTTTCTGTCACACACCTGACTGATTATGCAGCTCATTATGCAGCTCATTATGCAGCTCTTTGTCTTCTCTGGTGTAAATCACAGCATTATTCATCATCATTCACACCTTCTTAACTCTTAACTGTTATTTTCTCCAAAATAAATTTGTACATACATGCTGCTCACATATTCCTGTAGCCCAGTTTGTGCTGAATACAGTGTAATCAGATTTTAGCCATTTAGTAACTGAAAAATTCACAAATGTCAGGACATGTCAGAACTTCTTCAGGGCTCCAAAACACCCACAGACCCATAAGGTTTTTAATGATAATTTAATGTGTGTCCATGAACTAACCACAGGAATAACAGCTATCATGTTTACAGTGTTTTTGAGAAAGTTTAGCACAAACATGGGTGAGGCAATGTGGTTAAAAACATGCAAGGTAGAATGATTTCACTGATTAATCAGACAGTTGACATGAGAAAAGAGAAGTTCCTAAACAAACATGCATGAGTTAGTGCTTTAGAATTTCCTCTGGAAACGTCACATTTTGTGTAACCTCACATTGGGTGTAACCTCACAAGTATGTGTATAAAAAACAGCAGAGAATAAGAAACCTGAGGCCAGAAGATTACACACGTGGACAAAATTGTTGGTACCCTTCGGTCAATGAAAGAAAAACTCACAATGATCACATAAATAACTTTAATCTGACAAAAGTAATAAATAAGATTTCTATGAATGTTAACCAATGAAAGTCAGATATTGCTTTTCAACCATGCTTCAACAGAATTATTTAAACAAACGAACTCATGGAACAGGCCTGGACAAAAATGATGGTACCCCTAACTTAATAGTTTGTTGCACAACCTTTTGAGGCAATCACTGCAATCAAACGATTCCTGTAACTGTCAGTGAGACTTCTGCGCCTCTCTGCAGGTATTTTGGCCCACTCCTCATGAGCAAGCTGCTCCAGTTGTTTCCGGTTTGAAGGGTGCCTTTTCCAGACAGCATGTTTCAGCTCCTTCCAAAGATGCTCAATAGGATTGAGGTCAGGGCTCATAGAAGGCCACTTTAGAATAGTCCAATGTTTTCCTCTTAGCCATTCTTGGGTGTTTTTAGCTGTGTGTTTTGGCTCATTGTCCTGTTGCAAGACCCATGACCTGCGACTGAGACCCAGCTTTCTGACACTGGCCAGCACATTTCTCTCTAGAATCCCTTGATAGTCTTGAGATTTCATTGTACCCTGCACAGATTCAAGACACCCTGTGCCAGATGCAGCAAAGCAGCCCCAGAACATAACAGAGCCTCCTCCATGTTTCACAGTAGGGACAGTGTTCTTTTCTTCATATGCTTCATTTTTCCGTCTGTGAACATAGAGCTGATGTGCCTTGGCAAAAAGTTCCATTTTTGTCTCATCTGTCCATAGGACATTCTCCCAGAAGCTTTGTGGCTTGTCAACATGTAGTTTGGCATATTCCAGTCTGGCTTTTTTATGATTTGTTTTCAACAATGGTGTCCTCCTTGGTCGTCTCCCATGTAGTCCACTTTGGCTCAAACAACGACGGATGGTGCGATCTGACACTGATGTTCCTTGAGCATGAAGTTCACCTTGGATCTCTTTAGAAGTCTTTCTGGGCTCTTTTGTTACCATTGGGATTATCCGTCTCTTTGATTTGTCATGAATTTTCCTCGTGCGGCCACGTCCAGGGAGGTTGGCTACAGTCCCATGGATCTTAAATTTCTGAATAATATGTGCAACTGTAGTCACAGGAACATCTAGCTGCTTGGAAATGGTCTTCTAGTCTTTACCATTAAAATGCTTGTCTATCATTTTCTTTCAAATCTCCTGAGACAACTCTTTCCTTCGCTTCCTCTGGTCCATGTTGAGTGTGGTACATACCATGTCACCAAACAACACAGTGACGACCTGGAGCCCTATATATATGCCCACTGACTGATTACAAGATTGTAGACACCTGTGATGCTAATTAGTGGACACACCTTGAATTAACATGTCCCTTTGGTCACATTATTTTTCAGTATTTTCTAGGGGTACCATCATTTTTCTCCAGGCCTGTTCCATGAGTTTATTTTTTAAAATAAGTCTGTTGAAGCATGGTTGAAAAGCAATGTCTGACTTTCACTGGTTAACATTCATAGCATTTTTTTTTATTATTACTTTTGTCAGATTAAAGTTATTTATGTAACCATTGTGAGTTTTTCTTTCATTGACCGCAGAGTACCAACAATTTTGTCCATGTGTGTATGTGTTTAACAAATTGTATGCAATGATCAACCTTATCATGGGAAAGTGTGAATAATTCATAATGGTCTTAATGACCCACACTGACACACTAACATACTATCCATACTTATACTGACTAAACTCAAAAACCAACACTGAGTGTCAAAACGCACACACATACACTCACCTAAAGGATTATTAGGAACACCTGTTCAATTTCTCATTAATGCAATTATCTAATCAACCAATCACATGGCAGTTGCTTCAATGCATTTATGGGTGTGGTCCAGGTCAAGACAATCTCCTGAACTACAAACTGAATGTCAGAATGGGAAAGAAAGGTGATTTAAGCCATTTTGAGCGTGGCATGGTTGTTGGTGCCAGACGGGCCGGTCTGAGTATTTCACAATCTGCTGAGTTACTTGGATTTTCACGCACAACCATTTCTAGGGTTTACAAAGAATGGTGTGAAAAGGGAAAAACATTGAGTATGCAGCAGTCCTGTGGGCGAAAATGCCTTGTTGATGCTAGAGGTCAGAAGAGAATGGGCCGACTGATTCAAGCTGATTAGTATGGTGTTCCTAATAATCCTTTAGGTGAGGGTACATACAGTACAAATGATAAAAGCTTCAAAGATAAAGAGGGAAAAATGGTAAACAAACAATAAGAAAAATGTCAGCAATTAGCACACTTATATTTATATATTATATTTATATCTGTACTATTTTAAATATATTTAACTATTTAAAGTTAAATGTTAATTTTACTATAATGGGAAAGGTGTTTAATTTCATATAAAGTCCACTGTAGCTGTTGTAGGCTCGTATAAAATTATTTGTGGGAATTTCAGTCCCAAACAGTTGAGTAACTGTTGTCACATGCCATCAGAGAAAAATGCCTACAAGTACAAGACCATCTTCATGGTCAAGTGCAGACAGACAGGCTAAACCAACCGTCTGCTAGCTGCATAGAGTCGTCACTCAGGGTTCATCAGATTGAGACTGTGTCTGTTCCCCGAGATAAACATAAACATACATTTAGTAAGACTCAGAAAGTCTGTTTTAGTAATTTAATTAACATAGACACCACAAACTCAGATCACACTGAATGCGCAGCCTGCACCTCTGATCTGAAGCTAGGACTGTTAAATATTAGATCTCTCGCATCTAAAGCAGTTATTGTTAATGAAACTATCACAGATCAGGAGCTTGATATATTATGTTTAACAGAAACCTGGATTAAACAGGACGAGTATGTGGCTCTAAATGAAGCGAGTCCTCCTGGATACAGCTACATACACCAGCCTCGGTTAACTGGTAGAGGAGGAGGAGTCGCAGTTATTTATAACCATAATCTGTCTCTCGTACAAAAACACAGTTTTAAATCTAATGCATTTGAAGTTCTCTATAGTAACAAAGTCAGCTCAGTCGATCCCGCTAATCATCATTTACAGACCCCCTGGGCCGTACTCGGAGTTTCTCTGTGAATTTGCAGATTTCCTTTCAAACCTTGTTGTTTCTGTAGATAAAGCATTAATTGCTGGAGACTTTAATATTCATTTTGAGAATCCAGAAGACCCTCTGAGAACAGCATTCTTGTCCATACTGGACTCAGTAGGAGTAAATCAGTGTATAGTAGGACCCACTCATAAAGCAGGTCACCCTTTGGATTTAATATTATCCTTCGGATTAAGTATAGGAAATATAACCACAATTCCACAGTCAGAAGTTATCTCGGATCACTACCTTGTCTCGATTAAAGCGTGTTATAGTAATAATGTACGCACAGCACCGCGCTTCCACCTTAAACGTACATTTACATCAAATACCGCACAGAGCTTTATCAATAATCTTCCAGAATTATCTACTTTGATTGGATCGCCATCTGACTTCACAGAACTCGAACAGGCGAATGAATATCTAGAGTCAGCACTTCGTTATAGCTTAGATAATGTCGCTCCAGTTAAAAGGAAAATGATTAGAGATAAGAAACTCGCTCCTTGGTATAATGACCACACACGTGCTTTAAAACAAACCGCTCGCAAATTTGAACGTAAATGGCGCCAAACTAAATTGTTATCATTCAAAATAGCTTGGAAGGAGAGCATCCTGAAGTATAAAAAAGCTCTCAGTGATGCTAGATCAACGTATCTCTCCACTCTTATAGAAAATAACAAAAACAACCTGAGATTTTTATTTAATACGTAGCTAAATTAACTAAAAACAAGACCACTGCAGAAATCTCCACAACAACATCATGCAGTAGTGAGGATTTCATGAACTTTTTCAATAACAAAATCATAAATATTAGGCAAAAAATTCAGGCTTTGAAACCAGACAATTTAAATAATTCAGATGATCTAACCACATCACATCAGAACTTAGAACACTTTACTCCCCTTGAAGCGAGGGAACTAATTTCACTCAGCTCTTCTTCAAAATCATCAACCTGTATATTAGATCCTATACCGACACATTTTCTCAAGCAGATAGTACCAGCAATAATAGAACCCCTGTTGAAAGTAATTAACTGTTCACTCAGTAGTGGGTATGTCCCCAAATCCTTTAAATTAGCCGTTATTAAACCGCTAATCAAGAAACCTGACCTTGACCCCTGTCTGCTTTCTAATTACAGGCTGATATCAAACCTTCCGTTTATCTCCAAGATTTTGGAAAAGGTAGTATCACAGCAGCTATGTTCACATCTACACAGAAATAGCATAAATGAAGTGTATCAGTCAGGATTTAGGCCTCATCACAGCACAGAGACAGCACTTGTTAAAGTAGTAAACGACCTCCTATGGGCCTCTGATCAGGGTTGTGTCACTATACTTGTGTTACTGGACCTCAGTGCAGCTTTTGACACCATTGATCATAGTATTCTCCTTCACAGATTAGAAAAGGTAGTAGGAATTAAGGGAACTGCTCTCTTGTGGCTCAGATCCTACTTGACTGATCGTTATCAGTTTGTAGATTTAGATGGTGACCATTCCTCATGTTCTCAAGTGGAGTTTGGTGTTCCACAGGGCTCAGTTTTAGGCCCACTGCTTTTTTCCCTTTAAATGCTTCCTCTGGGCAACATAATTCGTAAACATGGTATTAGTTTTCATTGTTATGCTGATGACACACGATTATATGTCTCAGCAAAACCAGATGAGAAAAACCAGTTTGCTAAAATTGAGCAGTGTGTGCAGGACATACGAGATTGGATGTTAATTAATTTTCTTCTACTTAATCCTGATAAGACAGAAGTTCTAGTCATAGGACCACAAGTAGCTAGAAGTAAGCTTTCTGATCACACTGTAACTTTAGATGGCCTTTCTGTTCCATCAAGTGCAACAGTTAAAGACCTCGGTGTGATTATAGATTCCAGCCTTTCGTTTGAAGCTCATGTAGATAATATCACCAGAATAGCTTTCTTTCACCTTAGAAATATTGCCAAGATAAGAAACATATTGTCACTAAATGATGCAGAAAAACTAGTTCATGCTTTTATCACCTCTAGGTTGGACTATTGCTTTACTGTCTGGTTGTTCAACTAGGTGTATAAACAAGCTTCAGTTAGTACAGAATGCAGCAGAGGTCCTCCTAGAACCAGAAGATCTGACATCCACCCCTATCTTATCTACACTGCATTGGCTCCTGTGAAGTTGCTCGTTTAAGATACTACTTTTGACATTTAAACTAAATGGTCTCGCTTACATTTGAGTGAACTGTTAGTGTCTTACGATCCATCCGCGCCCTACTTGATCAAAGGATGCAGGCTGCCTATCAATTACCATTATTATTAAAACTACAGCAGGGGGCAGAGCTTTTTCTTACAAAGCCCCAAAGTTATGGAATAGTCTTCCTGTTAATGTTCGGGACTCAGACACAGTCTCAGTGTTTAAGTCTAGGCTAAAAACTTATTTATTTAGCCAAGCATTTTTGTAAATAGATTAACCTTAGGTAAAGGAGCAGATCTGGGGGACTCATGGACGTAGAGTATTCTGGTGAACTGGTATGTTTAGATGCTGTCCTCCCCACTCTCATTGTTCACTCAGGTTTGTTGACGGTGAGGTGATTGGTTGCTTTACATCTCAGGGAGCCCTCATGTTTGTGTTTCCTTCTGGCTCTCCCTTTTAGTTATGCTGTTATAGTTAGTCCTGCCGGAGTCCCTGCTTGCACTTTGCACTAATATACATTCACCTTATACATGTTGACTGTGACCATACCTAACTGCCATCTCTCCTTATTTTCTGTTCTCTCCTTTTCTGCTCTCTCTCTCTCCCTCTCTCCTTTCCCTCTCTCTGTCTCTCTGTCGAGCTATACATGTTCGCTCCTGAGTTGCCAGTGATCCAGACCCCTCTGCCCTCTGGAGCCAGTCAACCCGTCCTGGAGTCCTGCTTCTGGTTGGAAGATCCGTCACATGGATGCCCCGTGTGGTCTACCTGGATCTAAACGGTGGCTGGGGATGGTTTCCATGAGACTGTCCTATCATGATTGATGCTCTGGGGACCTGTGACTTCAGTTGTTCGATAGCTCAGGACTGGAATCTCCTACAGTCTACCCGAGCCTCCAGGAACAAACTGGACTCTTTTTAATTTAAATTTTAACACATCTTATGTTACCCTGAACTTCCAGTACACATTATTATGCTGATCATTCTCTGCTATCCGTTATCACCCAGATGAGGATGGGTTCCCTGTTGAGTCTGGTTCCTCTCAAGGTTTCTTCCTATTACCATCTCAGGGAGTTTTTCCTTGCCACCGTCGCCCTCGGCTTGCTCATCAGGGACAATCTTATCATTTTGATTCATACACAAACTTACTTCTTTTTATTGTGTAAAGCTGCTTTGCGACAATGTCAATTGTTAAAAGCACTATATAAATAAAATTGAATTGAATTGAATTGAATTGAAATGTTTTCACTCACCATGTACATCCCAAGCAGATGACACAGGATATCCTCAAGCCAAAGAGGCCTCAAAGAAATGAAAACTAGAAGCAGGGCATCTTGAGAGAGAGAGAGAGAGAGAGAGAGAGAGAGAGAGAGAAAGCATAGTTAGCTATGGTCACTGTCACATGTACAAGATGTAAGATAATAAGATATACTTTAGCCACCCCTAGGCTAAAGTCCCTAGGAGAGGGGTGTTAGGTATGACCCAAAAGTCAAAATCCCATTATGCAGGGCTCTTCCTACCAGCTACGCTCTCAGATACCGGGATCCTGAGAGCCTGAATAGAGGCGCTCATCAATTCGGGGGCCACGAGGGCCAATTTCATTGACAGAAGCACAGAAGCTACCTCGCACCTTATTCCCCCCCCCCCCATACACCCACCCATGATGACCGAGCGGTGCATCACCAGGATCGGTGTCAGGAGCCTAGGCGATCTGAAGCTTAGGCCCCGAGAGGATATAGATAACATTTTTAGTTACCAGAGCCACGTCCAATCTCACACAGACAGCGGAGCTCTGATTAGTTTGTTTTCAGTTTCCTTTTAGTTTCTTAATTAATAAACCCATGCCATCTCCAAACGGAAAAGTCTTCTCGTGCCTGTCATAAGCACTCTCACCACCTCCTCATCTGACCTCCTCTAAAGCCCTGCTCTCCTCACTTTCACCTCAGAAATATTGCCAAGATAAGAAACATATTGTCACTAAATGATGCAGAAAAACTAGTTGATGCTTTTATCACCTCTAGGTTGGACTATTGTAACGCCTTACTGTCTGGTTGTTCAACTAGGTGTATAAACAAGCTTCAGTTAGTACAGAATACAGCAGCGAGAGTCCTCACTAGAACCAGAAGATACGCGCACATCACCCCTATCTTATCTACACTTGGCTCCCTGTGAAATTTCACATTTATTTTAAGATACTACTTTTGACGTATAAAGCATTAAATGGTCTCGCGCCGCAGTATCGGCTGTTAGTGTCTTACGATCCGCCACGACTTCTTCCATCAAAGGATGCAGGCTGCCTGTCAGTACCACGTATTATTAAAACTACAGCAGGGGGCGGAGCTTTTTCTTACAAAGCCCCAAAGTTATGGAATAGTCTTCCTATTAATGTTCGGGTCTCAGACACAGTCTCAGTGTTTAAGTCTAGACTAAAAACCTATTTATTTAGCGCAGCATGTTTGTAAATAGATTAGCCTTAGGTAAAGGAGCAGATCTGGGGGACTCATGGACGTAGAGTATTCTGGTGAACTGGTATGTTTAGATGCTGTCCTCCCCACTCTCATTGATCACTCAGGTTTGTTGACGGTGAGGTGATTGGTTGCTTTACATCTCGGGGAGCCCTCATGTCTGTGTTTCCTTCTGGCTCCTCCCTTTTAGTTATGCTTTTATAATTAGTCCTGCTGGAGTCCTCTGCTCTAAATATACATTCACCTTATATATTGCATGACTGTGACCATATCTAACTGTTATCTCACCTACTCTTCTGCTCTCTCCTCTTCTCTTTTTTCTCCTCTCTCTCACTCTCTCTTTCCTTCTCCCTGTCTCTCTGTCGAGCTAAACATGTCTCTCCTGCACTGCCATGAATCCAGACCACCTCTGCCCTATGGACCTGTCTGACTTGCGCTGGTACCCCTCTTCTGGTTGGATGGATGCCAGCATGGATCCTTGGTGTGGGATGCATGTGGTGACTGGGGATGAAGATGGTCCTGGCCTTGGCTGATGCAGACAGCTGTTCTCCGAGGACTTGTGACTGCAGTTGTTTGATAGTTCAGGACTGGAGTTTCCTACAGTCTACTTGAGCCTCCAAAAACAAACTGGACTAAATATTAACTTAAACTATACAAATAAAATTGAATTGAAGGAGATTATCTCTGCTAGTCCGTTTCTAGGACTAGCTCCATCCCAGGAGCTTATAAAGCTGCCCCATGTCCACATCTTGGTTTATCCGACCACATCTCCACAGAAATGGCTGTGTCCTACAGACCTCTCATCTGTAGAACAGGACCAACTCTTAAAACTGTCCAAGTCGGGAGTAAGGAGTCTACTTCACGGCTGCAGGACTGTTTTGAGAATACAGACTGGGAGTTGTTTGATAGAACAGATCTGGAGTAATATAATTCGTCTGTTTTGGCTTACAGAGCCTTCTGCACTTAAGTGTTCCCTAATCAAAAACAATGGCTTGATAGGAATGTGCCTTCTTTGCTTATGGCGGGAAACGCTGCCTACAGGTCAGGGGACAGGCTGGCTTACAGTAATGCCTGGAAAGAACTGATGAAGGCCATTAAAGGAGCCAATCAGCAGTGCATAGGGGGCCACTTAGAAATAACAACCTCCGCAGAATGTGAAGAGGCATTAAAGCTCTAACGGACTATAAGAACAGCACCTCACTGACCAGCCATGACGCCATGCTTCCTGATGCCCTGAACCAGTTCTTCATGCGCTTTGACAATCACAACAGGAGAGTGGAAACACCCACAGAGCAGATGGTACTTGTCTTCGAATATAATCAGGTGAGATCCATTCTAAGAATGATTGACATCAACAAAGCGGTAGGACCAGACAGGGTGCCAGGCTGCAAACTAAAGTCATGTGCTGACCACCTAGTGGGAGGTGTTTACTAACATCTTTGTAACGGGTTCGACCCAAAGTTGCACGGGCGGCACCATGAAACACAGACACGAGGCGAGATCTTAGAGGAAAAGGGTAATTTATTAGGAATAAATAAGGGAAGGAAAGGGAAAAAGGAGGGAGGACGGAAAGAAAGGGAAGGAATGAAGTGTGCACGTGCATGGTCTGAGGCAGTGCCCAGCTGGCATGCGGGCATGCGGCTGGTGGCGGTGGGCGGAGTGGCCGAACGGAGCACGCGAGGCAGCGCTCCTGCACGCTCCCTCTCGGTTCCTCCCCGCTGTCGATGGCCGGCCTGGCCCCTCCCAGCTCTCTGTGGGCGCAGCCTCAGGCAGGAGTCTCGCTCAGACATCCGTCGGCTGGGCGGCTTTCCTGGCTGGGATCGGCGACCTTAACGCTGTCCTCCTCGCGGCCTTTTCCTCTTCGGCGGTGAGGAAGCGAAGGCGGGCTCGACGCAGGAATGAAGGATTCCGTGGGAGCTCGTGCAGCTCTTTCAAAGAGGCGGAAATCCATTGTCCTTTTTAAAAGTCTCTGGGGCGCGTTCCATTGCCCCACTCGCATGCCACTCTCAAACCACCGCGTTACGCTCTTCTCGGACCCTGGACTAAACTCCGCGCCTTGCTTTTATAATGCGGAGCAAGCCCGAGATCCCATTAACGTTAATCACTGCCAGCCGGCCCGCATAGGCGGAACACACCTGCAGAAGGGGTGCCGCCTACTTAGGGAGCCTACGAAGTGAGCGAGGGGCGATAATAGATTTGGGCGCACGCCCATAACAGGCACACGCCGTGACAATCTTCCACATCCACAACCATTGTCTCCAAAAAACTAACAGTAAGATGCCTGGATGACTATCGCCCAGTTGCTCTGACACCAATTAATATAAAGTGCTTTGAGAGGCTTGTCCTTTACCACATCAAAGCCAACTTCCCCACTGATCTAAACAGCCACCGTTTGCTTACTGTAGGAACAGAACAACGGTGATTCAATTTCAATTGCCTTCCAAACAAGCCTGCCTCATCTGGAGCATCCTAACACATACAGATGTGGCCATTAGGAACGTGCGCTTTTTCCTGCGAAAGGCGGCAATTCATCTCACGCGTGCCGTGGAATCCATCAAGCAGCATTTAGGAATTTAATGTGTTGTACTTCACTGAGTATCATCCAGATGCTGCATGGAAGGACTTTATCTAAAAGCTAGACCAAGTACAATAAAGAATTGTGTAAAACAATATTGTTTCCAATGATGAATTTTATTTTATTTTACAATAGATCTTTCATGATGAATGTATGTATATGTGCTTCATATTATATTCATAATAATGAAATGAGATGCCCTAAATCTTGCTTAAAATTAAAAAAAAAGGTGTTGACATTGAGTACCATCAGAAGACATGAATGAACAAAAACATGCATTGTCCAGCATTGAATAATTATTTCATCCATTATTTGACCAGTGTTGAAAATGATAGCTTGAATGTGACTGTGAATTTATAACTGAAATAAAGATGTTCATCAGTG
>QNUK01001507.1:0-49845 GCA_013621035.1 Clarias magur
TATTTAAAGAATTAAACTTTAATTAGTTTAAAATATATAGTGAATCAAATTCGACTCTGTATTAAGCAGCTCTCAGCTACAGAAGAAAACGTGACATGTAGCGGAGTCGATTCAGAATCGATTAAGATTCATTAGCTCTATTTGCTAGCGTTACGGACTGTTGCTTTAATAGTGGTGTGAATTTACTGTAGATAAAACGATCCTGGTTTTTCTCTTACACATCGACAAAACATTACGATCTAATTATTCTTGACGTGAATTCATACACTTTGTAGTGAGTCGGATCCATGTGACTCATTCAAGATCCAACTCTCCCCTCCCCTTCACCCACCCTCATCATTAATCTGACCTTTGTTCATTATTATTATTATTATTATTATTATTACTGAAACCTTCACATAAAACCTTAAATACATTTAATGTGCCCACGTGGTAGAAACATAACGCAAAAGACCTGCTGCTGTAAGTGCAGTGAAATTGATTAAGTCTATTGATTAAGTGGGATGAATACAAATGCACGCCACACTTTTCAGATATTCATTTCACTCTCACTCATCATCTATACCGCTTAATCTTGTATTCAGGGTCACGGGGGCCTGGAGCCTATCCCAGGAGACTTAGGGCACAAGGCGGGGTACACCTCGAACAGGGTGGCACACACACAGATACTCACTCACACACTACGGCCAATTTGGGAATGCCAATTAGCCTAACCTACATGTCTTTGGACTGTGGGAGGAAACCGGTGTACCCGGAGGAAACCCACCAAGCACGGGGAGAACATGCAAACTCCATGCACACAGAGACGGGAATCGAACCTGAGATATTTATTTGTAAAATAAATAAATAAATAAATAAATAAATAAATAATAATAAAACCATTAATCATTTTCCTTCCACTTTAAATTATGTGCCACTTTGTGTTGGTCTCTAACGTCACAAAATGTGGAAAAAAGTCAAGGGGTGTAAATACTTTTGCAAGCCACTGTAAATTCAAGCAAATCCCTCATAAAGACAAAATCAATGCCATTAAGTGATGTTGACATGGATGTCTTTCACAAAGTCATGCTGATAAAGTCAGTATTATCCAATAATCTTCCAACGCTACTGCACGTCAATCAGGTATACAGGTAAAGATTGGACTGGGATAAAACAAAACAAATAAAAGTACTGCCTGACAAGCAAACTCAAGAAACATATTATGATTTTTTATTAATAAAAAAAAAAATACTAAGATTATCCAATCATGCATGTCACGTGCACACTGATCACTGTTCTTGGTTGTTCTAGGTTCGATTTGCTTTCTGCAGCTCACATTGGCCCATTTAAAATACATTCAAATAAATCCTCTGTCTCAGTTGCAAAAAGAAAGCACAATACAAAATTCCCTCTTTCAATTCATGCGTTTTTGTGTAAAAATATCATTAAAATTATCTGATCATTGCTGTGAATATATAATGTACTGTACAATTTCACATGCGATTTTCAATTTTCTGTTTTGAGTCAGAAGTTGTGCGAGCAGCCAGTTTTCCCTGATGCTGTGACAAAATCCGTCTGGACAGACATACAGACAGAAATATTCCTGAGACCTGTTTCGGCCCCTCCAATGTATGAAAGTGAAGATATGATTGAAAGAGCGAGTTCTGACCCAACCTTTCTTTTATTTATATAGATAAGGGTTTATGAAACTGTCACTGCACTCACAGGTCAAAATATAATATGCTCTTGTCATTTAAAAAAAAAATGTGTTTATATTTTTTAAAGTGCATTTTATGAATCGGGAGTCGTGTTATCGATGAGCTGATCCGAATGATTCGACTCACACAAATGAATCAGAACTCCCATCTCTACCGGACAACCTTCATTATTTGCATATGCTAACAACGTCGACGTTAAAACGTCCAATCAGCGAAGACGTTTTTGAAGTAGGGGCGGAGGGGACGCGAGGGGGGCGGAGACTGCCCCGTGCTCAGAGAGTTAAAAGAAGTGAGGAGGCGAAAGCGGCTCCCAGTCTCTAAGTTCCACCGAAGAGAAAGTTAGGTTTGAACTTCACACACACACAAAAAAAAAAGACACGTATTTACCGTTGTGTATCACCACTCTGCCCCTACCCAAGGATTTTAAGAGCTTTATTTGAGTTTATAGCGTAGCGAGGCAAATCTACAAACTGTTACGTACACTTTAAGGATGTGCAATACGGTTAGCTTTAGCGTTAGCATGTTTGGTGCTAGTTAGCAAGCGACAAGGGGGAAAACAAACAAACAAACGGAGGCGTTTCGGTTGAGTTTCTCCTTTATTGGCAGTGACATGTCGAAGGTGTAATAAGTACAGCACGATGCCCGTAATCCTGTTCCTGATCGACACGTCCGCCTCTATGAACCAGCGTTCCCACCTGGGCACAACATATATGGATATAGCTAAGGGTGCTGTCGAGACTTTCCTCAAGGTAAATAACATGGCACTACCCTAAACGATCAGTATTTCCAAGTGACATTATAGTAAATCTTTCTTTTTGCCCATGTTTCCGCGCAGCTCAGGAGTAGGGACCCGGCGAGCAGAGGAGACCGATACATGCTAGTTTCTTTCGAGGAAGCTCCTGTCGGGATAAAGGTAGTGTTTTTGTCATTTTCTCTTCAGAGACTCTAAGACATAACTATATATCCCGTTTGATTAAAAAAAAAAATTGTGGAATTTCCAGCTACTTTGCCCATTGTGAGGGAAACATTCCGACAAGCAGCAATGTTTCTTTCACAACATGGCCGCCATTTTGTTCTAACGTGAGGCGCAAGGGGACTACGGTGCGCCGTAAGGGTCATAATTTTCCCCTGCGCTGACCTATGCTGAGTAGAAAGGGTGATAATTAGCGGGCGTGAATTATGAAGGGTTCTGATGCTCCTGAGACACAAACACATTATTATTATTATTAATATTAATAATTAGTGCTTTTATTGACTTCATCATGGTGTTTTCATTATCTGCTAAGGTGCATTGGGTGAAATTGGCCCCTTCTTAAAAATTGGTGATGTTGAGGTGAAGATATTCTGTGATGATGATTTACTAAGGTGTGGACACGAGATACTGTGTCGTGGTCACGACTTGATAACCTCATAGCCTTTAGCCTCTTGTAAAATATGGACAAATTTAGTTTATACCTTCGAGTATATATATGGATGATTTTATTTACTCAGTGATGCACAGCATACCTCCAAAACAACAATCATCCTGTCACACCTGGATCTGGAATGCTCTCATTACCACATGTCTTTGGTTATCTCATGGCCACGCCTTATAATATTTTGTTCCCGTGTCTTAGTAAGTCATGGCTACTGTCGGTTACAACCCCCCCCCCCCCCCCCCCCCCCCAGATGCCACTTGAGGGTAAAAATAAATGATAGCTGTAAAAATTCTGATCATTTGGACACAAATAGTGATTGTAATTTAAGCTGTGATGTGTAAATATTAAACACACTGTTTATTATTCAAACGTATTTATCAAGGCAAATGATTGGACAAATGATCTCATTAACAGGATGTTTGCTAGTAATTATTTATCACCTAAACATTATTTAAAAAAATATGCAAGTGCTTAAATTATTTACAAACTATACATAAGTTGTCAGCGATGTGTAATAACTTTTAATCTTTTGCGTTCAGATTGCGATTTAAAATTCCGTGCAGCACTACTGAAAATATCCTTTCACCGATGTCCTTTTGTCCCAGGAATGTTGTGACAAAATCTTTTACCCGATAACTTCAACAACTAACATTAAGTAAAGAATGAAGACGTGGTACACAGTGGTTGAATGTATTTCAAACAAATTAAGTACACATTTTAAATTTAAGTCACAGCTCTGTCTTTTATCTGTTTATTCGGTCACACTTCTGTATATTTTATTTATTAATTAAGTGAGTTAAGCATTTAAGTGTTTCATTCCACTTGTACCACAACCACGGGTGAACATTTACAATTTTGAATGTATGAACAGTCTTACTTTTTCTTTAAATTTTCTATTCTTGTGTTTAATTTTTATTTATTTATTATTATTATTATTATTTACTTTTTTTTTTTTTTAAGCCAAGTGAGTTAGTCAAAAAACACCTGTTCCCCTACCAGCCTGGATTTTTTGTTTGTTTATTGCTCTCTCTTAAAGTTATATTGAAAAAAGCATCTGTCTCTCCTCTCAGGCGGGATGGAAAGAGAGCCACGCCACCTTTATGACAGAGCTGAGGAACCTGCACGCCGCCGGATTAACGACATTCGGCCAGGCTTTGAGGATGGCTTTTGATCTGCTCAATTTGAACAGATTGGTTTCAGGGATCGATAACTACGGGCAGGTACGAGATGCTCCTGACACCATGCTTCTGTCTCTGATTATACTGAGCTTTTAGATTATGAAATGGTAGCAGCTGATTTATGGAACTGGATCGATCTTAAAAATGTTAAAAGTAGTCAGGGGCACTGACTGTACGCTCTGTGCCTGTCCTCAGGGGAGAAACCCGTTTTTCCTGGATCCTGCCATCATAGTGGCGATTACTGATGGGAGCAAACTGACCGGCACTGCGGGAGTGCAGGACGAGGTATGATGCGATAATCAGATGCACTAAGGCAACAAATCTGAAGGTCACCTTAAATCATCGCTCGGACCAATCACGTGTCAGATGTGTTGCCGGCTTGTGTTAACGTCAGCACTCATAAATTTGAGCTGGTTTTAAAGTCGTGCATGTGACCGATCCGGTTTAAACCAAACGAGACGTCTTTTTGTCTGATCTGTCTCAACTGTGTCTCAATGCCAGACAGTTGTTGTGCCTCCGGGATTCCCTTTTAAACTTCTTACTGTAGGACTATAGTAACTTGTGTTTGGTTTAGTTTTCTCTGCATGTTTACACCCGTTATATCCTCCGCTATCCAGCTGCACTTACCCTTGATGACCCCGTTGCCGGGCAGCGAGCTGACGAAGGAGCCGTTCCGATGGGACCAGCGCCTCTTCTCTTTGGTGCTCCGTATTTCAGGCTACGCCCCTTTGGAACCTGAGCCAGTGGGTGGGGTTCCATCTGACCCCTCCCCTGTCACACCCATGTGTGAGGTCACAGGAGGCGAGTCTTTCTTTATTACCCAGATGTGGATTTCCTGTTTATGATAACTGGTGCTTGCTTGGGGGGAAAAAAAGTGTATTTTTATCATCTATTGTAAGGGAGTTGCTGGGTGGGTCTGTAAGGGTTTTCGCAGTGCGTCATGAGTTAGGGTTAATCCTAATTAATTTTTTTCTTTAACAGTTTAATCAATAAGCATATTTAAATACAATGTTTAACAGAAATAATATTCTAAATTAAAGTAGAATTTCTGTTAAATCAGCAATGCCTCGTTATAATGAATAATTTGTTTGGTGTTTTTATTAAATACAGTTCATCGTGCTGCTCTTTATATTTAACTTTACCATCATGACTTCAGTGTCAAAGATTTAAATGATATGTCTAAATATTTACATTCTGTAATGTTTGTTTGAAAATATAATTTTTAGTCTTATTTCTTTGAATTACATTTTTCTTTTTAATTAAAGCTGTCAATATAAGCATTATGTCATGAATAATTGGTATATATTTTCTGTGATTTACAATCTCTCCTGTGTGTGTGTCCGCACAGGCCGCTCATACAGTGTGTTTTCTCAGCGCATGCTGAATCAGTGCCTGGAGTCTCTGGTGCAGAAGATCCAGAGCGGTGTGGTGATAAACTTTGAGAAGACGGGCCCGGACCCTGCTGAAGGTAGAGGAAGTTCTCATTAGTGATGCTGTACTGAGTGTGGTGAGCTTTCTGAATAACAATAACGTCTCAATAACCACAGAACCTCACCTGGTGCTGTGTGAACTAACAGACATGATGTAGCTTAGCTGGTAAGCTAGCCAAAGTTGGCTAATGCGAGTTGACAAGAAAATTAAATGGGCAGATGAAAAATTTATTTTCTCACTCGGTGCTCATCCAAACCCAGTAACCTCGACATCACCATCACATAATGTAAGCAAAGAACAGCTAATGAAGTTTATTGTACCTACAGCTCCAGTTTAAATCAGCGTGGTCATGTGTGTTCAATTACTTTATGAAAAAGGTTAACATTCAGCTCGTAAAGGTTTCTTGTTCTGGAGCACTGATCACACTAATGCATCTGTACACTTTGTAATGTTTTACTTTTATCTATCATCTAAAATAAACTTTTAGTAATAGTTTTTCATTTCTTTGCAGATGTTCCCACAGAAGTCAAATCCAGCCCCCAGCCGTGGCACAGCTGCCATAAGCTCATCTATGTGCGGCCCAATCCCAAAACAGGGGTTCCTGTTGGTCACTGGCCCATTCCTGAGAGCTTCTGGCCCGATCAGAACTCCCCCACTCTGGTTAGACGCCCACAGGCACACGCACACAAATATGGACAAAGCAAAATGTTTACTAGCTAGACATTTCCTTTTAGATTTTTATTAACCATGTCATACTGCTTGAAAATAAAATGAGGGTTTACTGATGCATCACGAGGCTAAGATTTGACCTTGTGGTTGGCGGATTTTCCCAATCTGTGTATCTCAGAGGTATTAAGTGTAGAGCTGTGTGATTTTAAATCAGGAGTTAACCTTCAGTTCTGAAAAAGTGCCAAACATGCAGTTCCTTGACTGTCCACTGGGGGCTGTCTCCAAAAAGTGAGTCAAACCCCCACAATCGAAAAAGACCAAATCAAATAGAATTAACAGCTGATCGTTTCCCTCCATCAGAGGCTTTTAATTAATGAATGTCCTTTTGGTATTTAAGTTAGTTACATTTAGTTTGCATTATTATATACAGACATGCATTCAAATTGTGTTTAAATTTTGTTTAAAATAGTAAATTCTCTAATCCTGTGGATGATGTGTCTTGTTGTGTGTGTGTGTGTGTGTGTGTTTGCACAGCCACCACGCATGGCTCACCCACAGGTGCGGTTTTCCTGTTTGGAAGCAGAGCCAATGGTTGTAGATAAGGTCCCATTCGATAAGTACGAGCTGGAGCCGTCTCCTCTAACGCAGTACATCCTGGCGAGGAAGTCACCGCACACCTGCTGGCAGGTAACCTGCTCGTCAGTGTGGACGTCTCACAAATCATCATCAGTATGATCATCATACAGTATGAATACACTGTACTGTGTGTAATAAATACACACTGTGTGGTGTTCATCATGTTATTTTAAAACTGCGTGTTCAGGTTTACGTGAGTAACAGCGCTAAGTACGGCGAGCTCGGCCAGCCGTTCGGCTACTTGAAAGCGAGTACGGCGCTCAGCTGTGTCAACCTCTTCATCATGCCCTACAACTACCCTGTGGTGCTGCCCCTCCTCGGTAAGTGCCTTCACACACTACATGCCCTACTTCTGCTGTTTAAGGAATGAGTGATTTAACATAAGCAAGTGTCACCGTGGCAACAGACTTTTACTAACACTAAGTCGTGTTGGAATTCTTTCACATCTAGACGACTTGATTCGAGTGCACAAGTTCAAGCCGACCCCGAAATGGCGACAGGCCTTCGAGAGCTACCTGAAGACCATGCCACCGTACTATATAACTGTGAGCAGCACGCACACACACACATCTAAACTGCTCACTCATGCACCACTGGTGTGTAAATGTCCATTTCCTCATTGCAGCCCCTGAGGAAGGCGCTGAGGATGCTGGGAGCACCGAACCTCCTGGCCGAAAGCATGGAGTACGGCCTGAGCTACAGTGTTGTATCGTACCTGAAGAAACTCAGCCAGCAGGTGGCGCCAAAATTGACTTTTTTCCCCCCTTCACAGAAAGACATGAATCCAAAAATTTTTTAGTTCCCTTTATTTTATTATGACTGTGTGGGTGTGTTTTTCAGGCAAAGGTGGAGGCAGACCGTGTGTGCTCACTGGTAGGGAAGAAGGCGGGGCCTGACATTGGGATCAAGCTCCGCCTCCGAGGCTCTGCTCTTTCATTAGCTCATAGAAAGGATTTCGCACAGCTGCTGCAAGGCATCATGGGAGATGGACCAGTTGACATCAACCCAAAAGAGTTCTCAGGGTTTCAGCTGGCTGTGCTCAACAAGGTCTCTCACTCTCACTCACTCTCACTCACACACACACACACTTATCAATTATAGATGTTTTCAACTTGGTAGAGCAGTTTGTAATTCTTTTTCTCTGTGTGGGTGTATGTTTAGGCCCTGAGGCCACAGAGTCTGAGGAACCCGTATGATGTACCCAGGACCCAGCTGCTGGACCAGCTGAGCCGCATGAGGAGGAATCTCCTAAACACCAGTGTGTGTTTGCTCAAGGGACAAGACCAAGGTGGCTCTCTCTCTTTCTTTTTCCCTCATGAATGACTTCCTGTACTTTTCGGTCCCCTCCAATTGACAGGTTTGTTTCTCTTTACATTTTCTAGATCAGCTCCACAGCGTGCCCATAGCCCAAATGGGTAACTATCAGGACTTCTTGAAACTTAGCCCCGCCCCCTTGAGGGAGGTTGATCCGGACCAACCCAGACGACTCCACACTTTCGGGAACCCCTTCAAACTGGACAAGAAGGTACACTGTGTTCTGTGGTGGAGGGTTAAAGTTATTGGCTTCCATTTTATTCCAGTGTGTGTGTGTGTGTGCGCACCATTTGAAAGAAATGTGAATTTTTATGACCTACTTTTTCTTAATGAGGTTGTGTTTGTAGTTTCAACAACTTGATGCTGTTAGAATAAACAGGTATAACTAATTAAACACACTGTAACCAACACATTTTTACTATCTTGAAAAAATTCGTCACAGTGTTCATCATGTAAAACCCTTCTGTTGATAAATTTTTTGTTAGACTGTAATATTTTTACTCCTGTGAGTCACATTGTTTTAAGTTCTTAAAAAGAGATTAATCATAAACTTTGTATCTAGTTTTAATATTGGATATCAAAAACTGTCTCTGTCGATCTTCACGTCTTTGTGTGTGTAACGTTGATTGCACCAGCATTACCATGACCTCATGACATTCAGTGGTCTGTAGAGCTGCTGCCTGTGTGTCTGATATTTTGTTTCCGCACTGACAGGCGATGATGGTGGATGAAGCAGATGAGTTTGTGACTGGGACTCAGGGCAAGGGCAAGCGACCTAGCGATACCAGCACGCCTACTGGTGCTCCCAAAAGGAGGAGGTGCATGTCACCGCTACTCCGCCCGGGACATTCATACACCCTGCCGAATAAGACGCCGCCCAGAGGTAAGGGGGCGCCCTCGCATGGGTCTAGTTTTAGTAAATTTTAATTTTAGCTGATTTTGCGACATTTTCAATAATCACTTTCAGCTCCAGATGCCAATCACATGGGCCACTTTGACCTGGAGCGAGCCCCAGTGCAGAACCACACAGGACATCTCGATTCGGAACAGGGCCCGGATTCCAACCACGTCGATTTGGAACATGCCCCAGAGTTCAATCATGTAGACAGCCCCGATTCAGATCGGTCCCAGGAACTACCGCCTTTGCCCCCTATCCTCCACGGGAATCACCTGGAGGAGGAGGAGGAGGGGGCCAGGCAGCAGAATGGAGGAGGCGAGGTAGAGGAAGATGAGCTGAAAGAGAGGAGGAGTGTGAGGAGGCGGGAGGAAGGGTGCGAGCTGAACACTGAGCTCAGAGTCCTCATCACCAGGGAGATCAGGAAGCCGGGTCGGCGTAAGTGTACTTGCTGAGGTCACGTGACCGCACAATGTGGAATACACAAAGGGAATTAGAAGAAAATCTGAAGTCTTCCTTAAATTTTGGGATGATGCTAATGTTTTTGCATCATGTTAATACAGTAAAATTTAAATATCTGTAAATATCATTAAAAACATTCTATTAGGCTATTAAACGATCACTGGTATTTTTCTTAATAGCAAATTTTCTTAACCAATAGTTGAATTTAACAATCAGTGCATTTTGATAAAAAA
The DNA here is from genome assembly GCA_013621035.1 of Clarias magur. Lineage (NCBI taxonomy): Eukaryota > Metazoa > Chordata > Actinopteri > Siluriformes > Clariidae > Clarias > Clarias magur. Next base: position 9,934 of record QNUK01001507.1, read on the forward strand.
AAATAAAAAAAAAGTATATATAATCTGTTTGTTTTATTTGAACAGTTCTGATAAATTGTGAGAATTTACTCGATTGGTTTAAACGGGAAAAAAACGCCGGTTTTGCGTTACTTTGTCTTTTAAAAATCAAGTCTGCGTCAACTATAGCGGCCGATAATGTGCACGACCTGAGCTGCCATTACGGCCTCTTGCGGTGACCAGCATAATAGAGATGTGTGTTATGGAGAAAGGTGGCGCAAAACAAATGTTATCACTTTTAAAAAACAATCAATTGATTAACAACTTTTTAATGAGACGTCATCCCTAGTCACTTCAGCTCCAGTGAGATCTCATGTCTGAGGTCGCAAATGAAACTAGTTAATATGTACTAACTAGCCAACAATATGCATTATAGCGTATTATGTCTAAACGCTGTGTATTTAATGAGGAACAGAATTCAAAGTGCACTCGAGGCAAGACAGTACAATCGATGGGGTCGACTGTAAATTTTAAATGTACATTTATTATAATTGAGGCTTCATTTATTAAAATTAAAGGTGTCAGGTTGCATGTATGATGATAAAAATCAAAGCTCTAGTCTTTGAATATTGTTTAAATAAATATATTAACTTCAGTGTGAATTTAACAAACGACTGTATAAAATGTCATTAATTGGAAATAAAATATAGTATGGCTATGAATTTAATTGATTTTTCTGTAAAATGGTAAAAATATATTAGGTAATATATTATTGTCTAAAACCTCTGTTAACTTTCAACAAATTCCCGAAGTGCAGTTAATTAAGTGTAACTGGTGGTTCTGTGCACGTTAAAGTCTATATTTCTATACAAATTGTTCTCATTTAAGTCTAAGTGATGTCATATTCTTTTCTGTCTTCTTTTCTGTCTTCTTTCCTCTGGCAGATTATGAGAGAATCTTCTACCTCCTGAAGCAGATCCAGGGCAGTCTGGAAACGAGGATCCTATTCCTGCAGAACATCATCAAGGAGGCGGCGAGGTATGCGGCAAATTTGGAAAAGTAGTCATTGCTGTATCTAGTATTACATGTACACTGGAGAAGAGTTTATTTAATCATTTGTTATATCCAGTCGCGGTTTGTTCATTAGCAAACCTAGCACTTGGGTGGTAATAAAATAATACTCTATAGTAGGGTGTTAAAAAAAAAAAAAAAAAAAAAAAGTCAATGCTATTCGTTTAATTACAGTCATGAAAAAAAATGTCATGTGCGCTGTTTATTGAAGGGTTCATTTGGCCATGAAAATCTTGAAAAAAACTTTTCACAAATCACAGAATTAGCTCACATGTATTGTACAAAAAATTATGGACGCTGCAGTGAACCGGATACCAATATTTACAATTCTATACAATATTTTCAGTGTAATTGAATGTATAAAGTATCTAAAGTTCGGTATATTGTATGTGCATGTGGTGATGCGGGAGAAATTAGTCTGCCTCACTGTTTCAATCAGTCCAGGAGCACGATGATAGAAAATGTCTGTCCTGTAAACCTCGGAAAAACCTCAGTGAGACAAAGTTCACAGTCTAATACAGCGGAAAATGGCTCTAAGATAAAATGCGCCCTGGATTCCCCTCATGATTTAAAGGCGCAAAGACAACACTTCCATTTGACAGAGATGTGAGCGTCTTTTCCTTAGGAGCAGTTACGGTTTTTACCCACATGATGGCAGTGTGGGGGGGGGGGAAAGGGGACAAATTAAGTCAAGTGAATTGGTATGCTTTATATTGTATATTTGTGTTAGTCTTAAGCCCCCTTTGTGTGAGTTAAGAACAAATCCAACTTACAAACGTGACACCAGAATAGAACTTATTCGTAAGTCGGGGACTACCTGTACTGTCATAGAATTTTTTAGAATGATTAGTATTTTAATGAATATTTTGCTTGAGCGTGCATGTAAGCATGTATGTAAGTGTCCGTTGGTGTAGTTCAGTGTAGTCTGTTCACTTGAACGAGTGTAAACACTTGTATCTGAACCTTTGTGCTCACCAAGCATGTGAACCTTTCAAACGAAAGTTGAAGGTGTCAAAAATACCCATATCTTTATTTTTATTTCAGATTTAAAAAGCGAGTGCTGATCGAGCAGCTGGAGAACTTCCTGGAAGAGATCCACTTACGAGCAAATAGCATGAACCATCTGGATGCCTTCTAATCACAGACCATCAGACAGAGAGAATCTCCATGTAATCACACCTCAGGGCAAAGGGGAAACATAGAATATACCCCCCCCATTCCCTCTTCCTGTGCTTCTCATCTTTTTCTCTTTCCTGCTTTATGCCAAAGATGCATGGCCTCAAGTGTGTTGCTTATTAAGAATTCCAGATCCTCACTGTAGACAGGTTTGACTAATAAATTTATCTTTAACTAGCTCTAAATCAGACATCTCATCTAGTGTCAAGGAGACACGCAGGTCAAGCGATTGTTAATTTATCAAACAGTAGTCAGAGTGTTTAAAAGCTGTTCTTCAGTGTGTAAGGATTTATTTAAGCATAGGATTAGGATTCCTTTTAGAAGAGTTCGGCAAAATAACAAAACACATCTTTGTCCATCAGTGTCTTTTTCGGATCTTCATCTTAACTCCTTTGTGTTTTATCCATCACCCCCGCTGCAGCGACCTCTTGACTCCTCACAGGGACCAACCGCTCCACACTATTTTGTGCACGTTATACAAATGTAAATAATGTAAATGTTTTTTTCTTTTTGTATATGGATAAATAAAATGTCTATTTTATATTGTGCCTAACTATTTGAAATACAGTTTTGTTGTAAACTTGGTGAAAAATGGTGTGTGTTTACAGTTATCTACAAATTCCTTGTATTGGTCCTCGGGTGGTGGCACGGTGGTGTAGTGGTTAGCACTGTCGCCTTGCACTGCCAGGGTCTGGGGTCGATCCCCTGCCCAGGCTCGATTCCCGTCTGTGTGCATGGAGTTTGCATGTTCTCCCCGTTCTTGGTGGGATGGATTGGCACCCTGTCCAGGGTGTACCCTGCCATGTGCCCTAAGTCTCCTGGGACAGGCTCCAGGCCCCCTTGTGACCCTGAATACAGGATTAAGCTGTATAGATGAGTGAGGGGTTCTCGGGTGACCTTTCACACCAACTACCCATACAGTGGAGGAGAGAGATTGTGAGTGTGTGGTGAACTGATTCTACTCCTGCTGGATTCATCACTCTGGCTATAAACAGCACCAACCCTCAGGATAGAGAAAGAAATGGAAATAAATCACAATTTGTCTTTATTAATTACAGATAATATAAAAACCTGTATTTTATAGGGCAGCAGAAACGACCTACTGTAACAAACTACCTGCTGTTATTTATAACCAGTAACTAGTCGTTAACAGAAATCAGGGTAGGATAAGGACCACCAGAGGACAATATTTTCATAAACAAAAATTTATATGCATTTATTTACTCGGTGCACACACAGACGCTGGGTATGTTTAATTTGTGCGCAAGATCTCAAGTTCTTGAGCTCTCTCAAAGTCCTTATAAAAAGCGATACTGTCCCGGGACGCACTTTGCTCCGCTATCACTGTCTTCCACATGCACGTCCCCTTTAATGGTGGCGTGGCATACGGCGGAGGCCCCCGTTCCTCACGAGCGCCGACCAATCACCACACGCAGTGGGCTGACATGTCGGGGTAGAGTACGTCGGAGGAAGAGAGAAACACACAAAAAAAAAAACTCCGGTGCGTCGGACAATTCTATCCTGCATTCGAGTTTACAAAACATATTGCTTTAGCTTTAACGTTAGCTTCAGCTGTGTAATGACTACTGTTACCTTGGCCCAGCCTTTCTTTTTCTTTTATAAAATTTATGTAACCGGTTCCCGCTGGGCAACCGTCTGTTACACCCCCTTTAGAAGAAGGCGTGGCTTTGCCGAAAAAAGCCTTTAAATTAATTAGATGAACCATGAATGGTCCAGCTTGATTAATCCATTCCACCTGGTAATTAACTTTGTTAAGATCTTAGCTGTTCCTTTCCATTTCGGGGCTAGTTTGGGCATGTGCGAGTCCTCCCCCCGAGACTGAGGAAAAGCATGGACCCACACAAGGTCGCCCACATTGTACGTGACAGCTCATCGTCTGAAATCATAGTATTTCTTTTGGCGCTCCTGGGCATGGGATACATTGCTCCGGACGACCAGAAACAGTGCAATGCAGCATTCTCTCCCGTGGTCCCTTTTAGCTTACATCCCAGTGCTATCTCTGCTGGGGTGAAACCAGTGCTTTCTTGCCAGGCCGTATTGATGGAGAACCGGAACTCAGGAACCCATTCGTCCCACTGCTTGTGGTTTTCTCTGACGAATGCTGCAATCATGAACTTTAATGTCCAGGTAGTCCATTCGGTGATGTTGGTCTGGGGATAGTATTCGGAGGTGAGCTTCTGGGTGACACCCGAGTGCCGGCAGATGGTGTTGAGTAGCTGGGAAGTGAGCTGCGGACCCCTATCAGAAACCAGGTAAGCTGGAGTGCCCCATTGTGAGAAAAAATATCTCTGGTTAAGATATTTGCTATGTTGTGAGCTTTGGCTGTTCTCAGAGGAAACAACTCGACGCATTTGCTGCAGTAATCGACAACCACCAGCAAATGATCGTTGATCCAGGATGAACGTGGAAAAGCACCCATGAGATCTACCGTCAGCATAAAACCAGGTTCCACTACAGATGTGCTTTGTAGTAAACCCGCTTCTTCTGCCACGTGATGCAGTATTCCCAGACATCTCGGCATATCTCCGGGCAGTAGACGACCTCCTGTAACCTCCTTAGGGTCTTCACGTTACACTGCCACTTACGGTATTGAACTACGAACTCAAATTCCTGCAGCCTGAGTACCCAGTGCGTTAGGTGTGAGGAGGGGTTTGGCTGATTAAAAACCCAGGTTAAAGCAGCGTGGTCTGTGATAACGGTGAGTGCTTTACCCTCAAGGTATTGACGCCATTTCTCCACGGCCCACACCACTGCCAGGCACTCCTTCTCTGATGCTAATTACCTGCTTTCTGCTCCATGTAGCAGCCGGGAGGCGTAGGCAATCATGTGTTACCCATCCTCGTAATCCTGGATGTACTGCACCCAGGCCGATGTTGCTGGCGTCCGTCTGCACCTTGAAGGGGCGGCTGAAGTCTGGAGCTGTTAATACTGGTGTGTCTTGCAGAGTCGCTCTCAGATCTTTGAAGGCTGACCGGTATTCAGGGGTCCACACCCACTTGGCTCCTTTCTTCTTCAGAGCATGTAAAGGAGCGGCAGGCTCTGAGAAGTGTGGAATAAACCGATGGTACCAACCAGCCAGACCTAGAAAGCATTGTAGCTCCTTCAGTTTGCAGGGAACGTTTGTATCGCCTCTACCTTGGCTTCTTCAGTTTTTATCCCTTCAGCCGATCTAATGTGTCCCAAAAAGAAAAGGGACGTCTGACAGTGGTTGCATTTTTTTCAGGTTTAGATTGAGGCCGGCAGCTTCAAGGAGTGCAAATATCTGTTGGAGATGGTTGAGGTGAAAAGTGGTGTCCTTAGAATACACAACAATATCGTTGATGTAAACAAAACAGTATTTCCCGATGGCTTCTGTTAGAATGGAAGTTATAAACCTCTGAAACGGTGCTTAAGCATTTTTCAGGTCAAAAGGAAGATGGAGAAACTCATACTGATTGTTTTTGGTTACGAATGCTTTTTTGGAGATGCTGTCACGATACATTGCGACCTGCCAATAGCCACTACGCAGGTCTAATGAGCTGAACACGGAAGCCCCGTAGAGTGCCTCCAAGATTTCGTGGACCTGAGGCATAGGGAAGCCATCCACTGGTGTTTTGCTGTTGAGGGTTCTAAAGTCCACAGAAAAACATATCCCACCATTCCCCAACAGCATGACCGGGTGGCCCATGGCAAGGTGGATGGTCTAATGATACCTGTTTTCAGCATCTTGGCGACCTCTTCCTCCACAATTTGCTGCTTGTGGACAGGGACAGGGTAAGCCTTTTCCTGACGGGTCTTTTGACTGTGGATTTTTTATGGTCTTTGTATGACCAATTCGGTAAGTGCACACTGTTGGCCACTCTAACAACAGTTTCTGCAACAGATACCTGTGTTCTTCTGACAGGGAGGTGTTGCTGACCAGGCTGGAGATGGCGGATTTATAAGCAGTGGATTGGCCACATACAGGAAGACTTGCTTTATGGGTGGTTTGAAAGTAGGAGAATGTGAGCAGCTGTTGGTGCACACCATTCACTCCTTGCACTCCCACTACACGCACACACACACGCTGAGTATGTTTAATTTGTGCACAAGATCAGAGTCCTTGAACTCTCTCAAACAAAGTCCATATAAAAAGTGATACCATCCCAGGACGTGCTTTGCTCCGTTCTCGCTGTCCTCCATGCACGTCCCCTTTAATGGCGGCGTACGGCGGAGGACCCCCTTTCTCATGAGCGCCGACCAATCACCACATGCGATGCGTTGACATGTCGGGGTCGAATACGTCGGAGGAAGAGACAACACAAACGAAGAGCAGAAGAGAGAAACACAAAAGAAAAATCCTCAGTCGGACAATTCTATCCCGCATTCGGCTTTACAAAACATAGCTTTAGCTTTAGCTTCAGCTGTGTAATGGCTGCTGTTACCTAGGACCAGCCTCTTTTTTTCTTTTATAAAATTAATGTAACCGGTTCCCACAGCGCCCCTGCTGGCTGGGAGCCCGTAACTAGGCAACCGCCTGTTTGGATTGAGGAAAAAGTATTAGAACAGATCCTTAAAGTAACACAATGTTTTGACTGAGGTAACTGCGTCAATCTGGTGACCCACTGAAATCACCAAACTGATGAATTCTTCTTTCTTGATGCTTTTCCTCGATTGTTTGCTCGCTCCACAGCTTATTCCACTTGTGTTTTCTCAAGGGTTTCACCGTTCAGTTTCCTCTTCGGGACTGTTGATGGACTTGGCCAGTCTAAAACCTTCCACTCCTCCCCCTGATGAAGTCATTTGTTGTTTTGCAGTGTGTTTTGGGTCTTCGTCTTGCTGCATAATGAATTCTTTACAAACTGTAAATCGTCAGTGTTTCTGTAGACTATATTCTGCTGCTCCATGATGTGTTCCATCATTAATGAATATCAGTGAAAACAAACATTCCAGAAGGAACTGTAACAAGCCGTCCATCCATTCATCTAGGAACCTCTGTAGTCCAACTAAAGACCGTAGAGGCCAGTGGTGTTGTATTTATTACCACTTTACGACCGTGGTAGAACCTTTGTGTTAACCTCCACACACACATTCACAAAGACTGTGCAATTTGGGAAGTAATCAACCATCAGACGAATCAACGAGTTTCTATTAAAAGGAATTTGCCCTTACCTCCATTTACACTCTGTAGGATGAAGAGGAAAGGCCGGTCCACTTTGAACACTGATGCTCTGGATCATTTCAATAGCACTATGGCTACAAAAGATGATGGGATCCTAGATTTTATTTTTTATTTTTTTGTGCTTGATACCTATTCTTAAAATTAAAAAGTAAAACCTGTTCTAGGTTTATCACAATTAATAATGGTCTTTAGAGGATGTCTACATGAAAAAAAAAGTTATTTTCAGAGCATGCTTGCTTATATGAACGCATTTGAGTACTAGTAGTCTAGGGGCGTTTTCACACTGGTAACGATCTGTTCCGTTCTGTACCCGAGCACGATTTCTCCTCCTCCCCATCCCCCCGCAGGTCTGCGTTCACACTGTAATAGCGATTGTGATCCCGGGGACACTTGCGTATTTACACAACCGGAAACAGTAGGTGGCGGTAGAGAGGCAGTTGGTTTGTTTTTCGCGGGAAAAAAAACACTAAGAAAGAAGAAGAACCGCTACTCGGGACATGAACTGTGAGACACCTGTTAATGCTCTGTGTGGATGTTTTTATTTTTTATGCGCGCTGCACGGACACTACACGAGGCACTGAGGAATGACTTTACATCTCTGTAAGGTGAGGAATCAGGTGTGTCTACATTCTCTTCTGATTCCCAGTCAAATAGAAATAAAGTGCTCATTAAACATTACTTTCTTTACTCATAGCACATTTTTAAAAAATTACTTTTTATCATAAAAATAGTGTTTATGTACACTGTAAATGAATCACAGATGTAAACAATGAATAAATGCTACAAATGAATATAATGCCTGCTAGAATAAAGTTCAACAAATAGCATAGATACATATAATAAATGATAAATATCTAATCATGCATTTTTCTGTTCTCCTCAGGATCATCTGGGTTTAGAGAGGGCTGGTGTGTGATGGCAGGATGTCCCTGTGACCAGGAGAGACCAGGAATGGCTAGTAAATACTCCTATTAAGATGACAACAGTCCTACAAGAGAGATGCTTGTGCTCTTTTTCTCTTACCTTGCTATGTGTAGATTCTCAAACTTAGCTGAGGTGCTGAAACTTAATTTAAAACCTCACCATGCATCAATGTTTAGTGTTTAACATGTTTTGTGTGCCGTGTGTTTATATTGTATTTTTGTAAATGTAAAAATAAATGTATACTGTAAAATCCAAGATGAGTGTGTGGGGTTTGGAATAGAGACAAAGTACTGGATAGAGTGCAAAATGTTTTATTAAACATTATTAAATAAAAATATAATCAAAGTAAATTTTGTAAAAAAAAGTAGCTGTCAAATAGGACAAAAAATCTAAACATTAAAATGTAGCATATTTTATATTTACTTGTACTTGCAGAGCAAGACGGTGTGTGTTAATGAAATGAAGACAACAGTTGGTCCGTCGTCTGCATCAACGTCCTATTCGATCTCTTGCTGTTCCTTCCTCTGTATCTGTAGTCGGCGCTTCTCCATCTAAATCTGAGATTTCATGCAGACATTGAGTCTCCTGCTCTGCACGTCAGGTTTTGTCTCTTTCTTCTGTTGTTCGCTGGTCTTGTGCTACTGTCAGAGGTCTCAGTCTGTGTTTCCTCCAGTGTCTGTCTGCAAGAAAGTATAAAGGCAAGAAATTAGCGGAAAGTTTCCACCATAACAGCTTGTACAAATTACATTTTCCCAACATTTACATTTTGTCACAGCAATCACAGATAACCTGAAACTGTGAGTGGAGCTTATGTGGCTCATCAGCATCTCAGTTTTTATAAGTGGCTCTGAGATGTGTTGGAGAATATACATGAAGGTTCTACATAACATATGAGTATAGAGTAAAGTAACTGTAACTCTAATAGCTACATAAGCACAACACTGGAGTTCATCACATTCTGCTCTTCTGAACAGTGAAATGATCTGACGCCTTAAAGTGAGCAGACATGAGGAACATTCCAAGTGAACTTTACTGTGAGCTAACGTGAAAGGATCATCCTGTAGATCTTATTATAAGCATTTAAATGCCACCATGAGATCCACAGACAGTCACCTGGAGATGTGCTGATGATATGAGACTCTCTGTAACAGTGTTAATAACAGGAGTTAATAGTATTTAATATGAACTCACCGCTCACGCGCAGGCTCTCTGCTGGACCAGGCTCCACGCGGTCCGGTTCCGATGATGAAGGTAGACGTTGTTGTGGGTCAGTGGGGTTCCGACTCGATCACACCGGATGGTTTTTATCCTATTGCTTATCTTCTCCTCACTTCAGTATCGCAGCGTGCGCTGTGTGCTGCACGAGCCGAAGTTTGTTTAACTCTGCGCGGCATTGCTTAGTGCTGCTGTACGCGCGCACGTCTAAATACGGATACTTCCGTAAATATCGGAGTTTTTATGTGTCGTGTCCGATTATCTCCGGATATTTTCGTCTGTCTAAATTTCTAGCAAATGCTATACTTCGGCATTACTTCACAAAGATTCTTCATTAGCCACGTTTGTTTGTGTACGGATTCGAACTGGAATTACGTCACTTCCTCTTTTGAGCATGAGCGTGTACTTATGTCCCGCCTTCCGTTCTCGGGAAGGTGTGAATCGTTCCCGAAACCACCTCTGCAATCGGTCCAGGGATTCGTTCCCGAGCGCGGAACGATTCGGAACGATTACATTCTCACAGACAAAAATCAACTGGTCCCGGGGCCAAGTGTACTCGGAAACCGATCCGGGACCGCAGTGTGAAAACGGCCTAGATTAACTCTAGCTGAGGATACAGTGGACATTAATATAATATTCTTTGAGCTTTTTTGGATTCATAAAATAGTAAATGACCAATAAAACACTTGGTGGCGTGATGCTTTAGGAAAAAAAAAAAAATGTTGTAAAGTATCCACACCAAAGTTTGTTTTAACTGCATATATGAAGTGTTTCTAACTCACACTAAGATAAGTGTACCCTGATTATCTCTCTCCCTCCTGTAGTTTGCCTACAGTTGTTCATCTATGCAAGCCTGAAATCTCCTGCAACAGGCATGGTCTTTGCCTGAAGTGAACTTGGAACAACCTCAGTGGAAACGCCATGACTGGCAGCTATGGTGCGCTCTGTGGAGCATGGTATAGTACTGTGGGATTTCATTCTTGGTCCTATAAAGCTGCACGCCAGTGGAGGCGAGCTTAGCTTGAGAATCAACTTCCTGTCCGGGATCTACTCAGATACGAGTTTGAGGCGTTAGAGGAGAACCTTTACTTGGCCTCTGGCGCTGTGGTTTAGTTGGTTAAAGTGCCAGTAAACAGTAGATCCTGGGTTCAAATCCCAGCAGTGCACTGCTGTTGCTGCACAGGTCAGACTTGTTTGTGTGGAGAAAGCAAAATCTTTGCTTTACATCCAACCGTTACCAGCTTGTGGGTTATGGTCAAACAATGCGGAAGCAAAATAAGTAGCCAAGATTAGCACCCAACTTGACTTTCCTTAGCGCAAGTGCTGTCAACATTTCGATTCGGGCTTGTGCTACACTGTGAATGCAATTACTTTTACCTCTCCTTCTGTCTGTTACGACGATGACTAGAGCAGACTAGAGCTGAAATGTAAAACCCCAGTCGCTTGTTTGGCTCTGGGGTGCTACCTGGACGCCGTGCGGCTGCTTCTTTGCGCCAATCACGTCTCACTCCTTTGCAAAATTTAAAGCCAATCATCTTTCCCCCTTTGCAAAATATCTGCATAATTTACCGCCAACCAACGTCGAGTATCTGCCTTGCGCCCGCCCTAACACCCCCCCTCCCCCCATACACACACCTCCATGCCGATGTGGACAGATTTTGTCAAAATTCCGCACTATTCGGAAATATATATATACTGTATATAGACAGAGATATTCTATCAACATAACATGGTAAGTCCGCACGTTACGTTTGTTAATTAGAAAATATTAATTTACAGCGATAAATAGACTTTATTTAAGCGGTGTTCATTAAATAACGTTAGTGCAAAGTTGCCGATGCTGGAGTAACGTCAGCGTTTACTAAGCAGACATGCCTTCACTTAGTTTTACAGTTTTACCGTTGCACATTTGCGGTGTATTTTAATGTTTTCTACTATTTAATGCTTCTGTTTTTGAAGTGTATGCTTCCAGTAGTGAAATCTTTCCTGTATTTATTAATGTTCATTGTTTGTACATTCAAAATAAATGTCTTCATCTCCATGCACAAACGAGAAGAGACCTATTTGAAGCGATAGCCCAAAAAACAATGTCATGTCGTTTGTGTATCATTTGTGCATGTAAAACAAACATAAACGCATTTATTTTTCATATTTTTCATGCACAAACGAAGAGACCCATTTCAGAAGCTGCATAACATCATTATAACAGATAACAGACACGTGATGATGAGACCAAGCGACGCGTTTATACAACTGCAAAACTTTAAAAATGCCTATTCAACTAATATGAGATTATAATCAGATGTTTTATAATAGATTGTTGTGCACTCGCCAAAACAATGATTAATTACCACTTTCCTGACTACAGTAATGCCATAATGTTAGCAGACCAGTAGATTATATTCTCATATAGAATGGAATCACAATATGAATGAGATGTGTGTTATAACTTTAGTCATTTAGTGCACCTGTTGTGGCACAAGTATACCCTGAGTATTTTTAGACACTAATACAGTTAATATTACTGAATTGAATCAGTCTATATATTATATGCATAACCTTCTATCTGCTGTTCTTTTGTAAAATACACTGAGCTAAAAATCTATCTATATATCTATCGATCTATCTATCTATCTATCTATCTATCTATCTATCTATCTATCTATCTGTCTGTCAAAAAATCTATATTTTTATGTATCAAAACCAGTTATATCGTAAATCCCACTTTGTGTGAGATCTATGCATTTGGTTTAACTGGCACCTTTTTCCTGTTAATGGAATATGGCCTCCAAACAGAAAAAAACACAGGGCTATGGGAGACGATGAGTGGATATCACGTCTTCGTAGGTTTGCTGCCTCTGGGGTTTGGCCCTCTGAGTTCACTAATTAGCATCACAGGTGTCAACAATCTTGTAATCAGTCAGTGGGCCTATATATAGGGCTCCAGGTAGTCACTGTGTTGTTTGGTGACATGGTGTGTATCACACTCAACATGGACCAGAGAAAGTGAAGGAAAGAGTTGTCTCAGGAGATTCGAAAGAAAATTATACACAAGCATGTTAAAGGTAAAGGCTATAAGACCATCTCCAAACAGCTAGATGTTCCTGTGACTACAGTTGTTTGAGCCATGTGAGATGACCATGGAGGACACCATTGTTGAAAACAAATAATAAAAAAGCCAGACTGGAATATGCCAAACTACATGTTGACAAGCCACAAAGCTTCTGGGAGAATGTCCTATGGACAGATGAGACAAAAATGAAACTTTTTGCCAAGGCAAATCACCTCTATCTTCACAGGCGGAAAAATGAAGCATATCAAGAAAAGAACACTGTCCCTACTGTGAAACATGGAGGAGGCTCTGTTATGTTCTGAGGCTGCTTTGCTGCATCTGGCACAGGGTGTCTTGAATCTGTGCAGGGTACAATGAAATCTCAAGACTATCAAGGGATTCTAGAGGGAAATGTGCTGGCCAGTGTCAGAAAGCTGGGTCTCAGTCGCAGGTCATGGGTCTTGCAACAGGACAATGACCCAAAACACACAGCTAAAACACCCAAGAATGGCTAAGAGGAAAACATTGGACTATTCTAAAGTGGCCTTCTATGAGTCCTGACCTCAATCCTATTGAGCATCTTTGGAAGGAGCTGAAACATGCTGTCTGGAAAAGGCACCCTTCAAACCGGAAACAACTGGAGCAGCTTGCTCATGAGGAGTGGGCCAAAATACCTGCAGAGAGGTGCAGAAGTCTCATTGACAGTTACAGGAATCGTTTGATTGCAGTGATCGCCTCAAAAGGTTGTGCAACAAACTATTAAGTTAGGGGTACCATAATTTTTGTCCAGGCCTGTTCCATGAGTTTATTTTTTTTAATAATTAGGTTGAAACATGGTTGAAAAGCAATGTCTGACTTTCACTGGTTAACATTCATAGAATTCTTATTTATTATGACTTTTGTCAGATTAAAGTTATTTCTGTGACCATTGTGAGTTTTTCTTTCATTGACCGAAGGGTACCAACAATTTTGTCCACGTGTGTATATCATTTACACCACAACTAAAGACACCACTTAAACTACTTGTTTTTATTTGCAGTTCACAAAGCAGCGGTTCGGAGGGGCTCATTGTGCTGGTTTAAAGCCAAACTTAAGCTTGTCTGTGAAGCATGCAAGCAAGGTAATATTAGTAAAATTACTAGGAACACTCTCTTAAATGTAATTTTAAAATATGTCTATTGATGTTGTTTTCTGCATTTTGAAGTGGGATTTACATTGTTGAAAGGTTTTAGTCTTTATCTATAAAATCCATTTAACTATTCTTTCTTACTCTCTCAGGCCCTCGCTAGCTGTTCTGCACTGCCCAGTGGTGATACAAGTGCTGTTGGAAGAAGGACACCATCTCCCTCTTGCAGTCCCAAGAGATACATTCAGACTGTCTCTCCTCTGTCGCTTCTTCCATCGCCTGTATCAGCAACTGCCAAGACCTTCTCTATTTCACAAGCCACTTCTACAGCTGTGACAAAGTCTTTTTAAGAATTATTATTTTCTTTATATGTGCTTTTTTATTAACTTAAAAGGAGCTAATTAATTATGCATGGCTTTTAAATAAATATATACAGTACATTTGTCTTTTTAAAATATGTATAAATCAGGACTCATCAGCTTCCCATGGCACCTCCTTTACTCCTCCCATCCCTGCATGCCCAGCGCTTGTCTCTGCAACCTCCACTCCTCCACCAGCGGTGGCTGGTCCCTCTGCCCACTTTGCTTCTAACCCTCTGCTTAATCCATCAGCAGAAGATGTGGAGCCTCCAGTTGCTTCAAATCCTGTCTGGCTCCCAGCAGAGATGAAAAAGACTACCAGTTCAGGACCAGAAATGGATTTCAGCAGCACTGTGGAAGCACCAGCGGCTGTGTACGAATCTGAAGCTTTGGTATTACCCACCAGGACCAGCACTCATTACAGAATGCTTTTTCACCCACAAGCTTTTCCTGTGGATGCCATACCACCTGTGGAAGGCCATGCTGTCTTGCCCTGAATGTGGAAAACAGCTCACAGGTGCTGGAGTCCACAAGAGAGCTCATCTGGTTCTGGATGTGAACAGGAATTACCTGATGATAACAGAGACTCTTGGGTGTAATTCTGTTGGCTGCAAAACCAATTACGTCTCCACAAGCAAGACCATATTGGACCAGCTGGATTTCGCTCACAGGATGGAGTTCAGTATAATCTTGACTCGAAAGTAAGTGTAACACGCAAGTATTACTTATGTCAAAAATGTGACATAATAGCCTAGGAAATGACTGAGTGTTTAATACTAATTTCTCTCTTTCGTCTCCTGTTGTCTGTGTTTATTACAGATATGCTTGTAATATCCGAGCGATAACTTTTATGAGGGAGAGGATGTCCGGTAACAGCCCCACTCACTTGGTCAGGCAGCTGTGGGAAAACCAAAGTGAGCAGTCGATTAAGCGTTCCTTGCGGTAGCTCAGGACATGCTCTGCCTTTGTTGCTCAACCGAGCCTGGTCCCTGTCACGTTGTGGCTGTGTATGGATGTGACATCCTGAGCAGGCTGGATCACATCAAGGTGAGCATAACGTCTACCTTTGGCACTGTGCTTAAAATGGACTCCACATAAAAGGTAAATATTTTAATTGTAATCATTGTTAAAATATGCATTATGGTTTGGAGAGTCCAGAAAAGGCATGTGAAGTGTATTCAGGATGAACCAGGTGTGCTCCTGTACACTCAGTCAGGATGCACCAACAAAGGAGGCATTATCCTGCCAAACTACTGGTGTGCAAGGGGATCCACATCACTGAAGTCCTTCCATTTCATGTCAACAGATTCATTCCAGGTAAGTATTAACAACTGTTTATCAGCAAGGTCAGATACTTACAGTTTTACAATTATATTTCAGAGCCTGGAAATGGTGATAAAATGACATAATTTAAATGAAACAACAAAATGTCTCTTTATTTTAAGGAACAAGTGCCAACAGTCTGAATTTTCAGCTGTACCTCTTGGAAGGAATCCAAGACCATGAAGCTGCTTCCCTGGTAGTAAAACCTTCATTTCTGCTTAGTTAGCAGCCCATCATTCAGTGGCATAATAAGATTCTGTGGCAGGGGGTGAACTTGCCTCCCTCAATTCCTGTAGCTCCTGTGCCTCTCCCATCAGGGCGGACACGTCCTACTGCTGCAACACCACACCCAGGCCCTCAACATCAGTACCACTTGCCTGTAAGTACAGTGGGTCAGGCAGTGGTCAAGAGGAAGTCTGCAGCTGAACCACACCCCTGTGCTCCACAATCTGTCCGACCAAGGCTACAAGCGCAAAGACATTTTTCAGCTATTGTAATTGTTTTGTGTGAAAATGCATAATGTTTATTTCATAAAAGTTTAATTAACTTTTTTTTATATTTAACAGTTTTTGCATACTGCTGTGCCCTCGAGCCCATCAGCCATCACAACCAGCTCAACTTTGGCCCCTCCTCTCTCTACCAACCTGTTAGCCACTGTCATCTGCTACAGCTGCTGATCCCCCAGGACCAACAGATATCACCCCTACAGCACCTGAACAACAGCTTGTAAGTCTTTAGGTAAGACATTATACAGTGTCATGTATATTGTTTTCTTACTTGTAATAGTATTGTTATTGATGTTTATTGCATGTGTTATATTTACCAGGCTGTGGATGAGCACTGTCTCCCAGGGATGGACCTAGTGGACAGCCTGGCAGAGTACTTGGTGGGACTGAGGACCGAAAGTGGTTTAACACTTAACAGCCAGCAGGCCAGCACCATCATAGTTTATTATATTACTCAAATTTACTTTTCGTGCGACACTTACAACATGAAGCATTTAACAACAATGAAGCATTTAACAACAAACTCTAATACTTTTACAATAACCTATCCTCATGTTAGGATTAATTAGGCAGGATTTCTAATTTTTGTGACACTTGTCAGATGTTTGGGTTAAAAAAAAAAAGTTATGCTCACGAATCGAACCTGGGACCTTTGGATCCACTTTTTATGCAAATTAAAATAAAATTACAATGACATGAGCTGACTACAACTAGGGGAAACAGCAAAGATGGTGTTAACTCTTGTTTCACTTCATTTTTTTCTTCATTTTTTTCTCCTTTTTCCCTCTTCCCCTTCTTTTCACCCTCTTCCCACCATGAAGTTCCCCAGCTTTGGTGCAGTCGGTAGAGCATCGCACTTTAAATCTGACAGTCCAGGGTTCAAGTTCCTGTTCAGGCATTACCTTCTATTGACAGCAGAAAATTGTAAATTGCTGACTCCTTGCCAAGGATTCCCATAATGTACCAGTCGAGACTTACTGTTAGGAGATTGTGTTTGCTCATGAAGCTCAAGCAAGTGATGGAATTGCCACAAGTTTTCTTATCTAAAGATGAAAAAATACAAATGCAGTACTTCAGAAGAAAACTGGAAGCTTCAAACATTTCACTTTTTTACCAAGGATAACCTAGGATCATGTTTGTCAGACCAGCTGGATCTTCTATTCTGAAAACATCTAAAAATGCCTTATCAGACATTAATTTTTCTCAGCACGCACAGCCGGCTGATGACGGTCGAATAGTAATTAGGTCCATTTAAAAATTCTACCCATGAACCTGTTTGAAAAAGAAAGCAACATCAGCCACCACACACAGAGGGAGCCACTTATGACCATGACATGATTTGAACACGCAACCTTTTGATTTAGAGTCAGACGCGCTACTGTTGCATCACGAGGCCCGATGCAACCTGCAGTAGAATACCGGGGCATGTGGCACCCCATTTTCTCTCAAGGACAAGTCACGGAAGACATCTATTGCTGCTGGTTTATGGGATCTGGGAAAGATCTTTTTTTGTGCAAAGGACAAAAAAAAAACACAAGAAATACATCCATTGTGTCCATTTTCAAAGAAAGCGTAATTGCTGATGTGGATGTTTTTGTCTGATCCAGAGTATACGATGCATTTGATTAGAAGAATGTTGAAACACTGTGTGTGCAAAACTATTGAAAATGTAATGAACAATGTCGACTGCAAAAGAGCCATGAACAGTCGGTACCGCACTGGTCTTTTAATCTGAGGTTAAGTAGCTTCAGTCCCCGTTTGAAAATGAAATAGACTTGTTAATGACTCATGTGGTCTCCATTTCCAGGAGACCAACCTTGTTCGATAATGCTGATTTAAAAAAAAAATCCCATACCATGGTCATATAAGAAATTCACTGATCTAAGATAGGACTTTAGAGGCAGGGCTGTTCAGAAGACTCATCCTAGTATATATATATATATATATATATATATATATATATATATATATATATATATATATATATATATGTGTGTGTGACTGTTTCATATATGTGTATGCAAGTGTTTCACGTGTGTGTGTACATGAGTGAAGTTTGATTTAAGCACTATACGGTGCCTCATACTTTAGGGCATCTCATTTCATCATTATGAACATAATATAAAGCACATATACGCACATTCATCATACAATATTATTATTGTAAAACAAAATAAAATTCATGTTTGCTTCAGAATTGGAAACAATATTGTTTTAGGCTAACTAATTATACACAATTCTTCATTGTACTTGGTCTGGCTTTTAGATAAAGTCCTTCCATGCACCATCTGGTGGATATTCAGTGAAGCACGATACATTTATTTAAATTCCCGAATGTTGCTTCAGGGATTTCGCGGTATGTCGCGCGCCAAATTGCGGGAACTCGCGGGAAAAAGCGTGCATTCTTAATGGCCAGATCTGTAGTGCAATGTTGGTGTTGGAGCCATAAAGTACATTTTTGGTGGATCTCTGTGGTATTTGACTTCATTATTACATGTAATAATGTGGTATTTGACTTCATTATTAGATGTAAATGTAACCTTTTTTGTGACATATCTGTGACAAATTTGTGACTATTGGCTTACGTAAAGGTCATAGGTCAATTTCATGTGTTTACGGTAGCAACCGTTTAGTTTTTGATTTATTAGAAGGAAGGAAGGACTCGGTGTTAGACAGTCTTTTGAGCGTTCTTTGAAACCATTTTTATTTTGAAGCTGGAAAGGTGTAAATAGTTCTTAAGTTTAATTTGTTGAGTGGCTTTTATCCAGACAAACGAAGATTAAACTGATACACTACAAGTTTTGTGGTTTTACGCGTCAAATGCTTGTGCTGGTATGGAAATTATGGAAATGGCGAAGGACAGGAAAACATAGATCGCCATTACAGTTGGCCATGTGTAACTCGCAATATGGAGATTAATACTACCTTTGCCATGGAACGCGCATCATCTGCCACAAAGACAGTTGTGAAATAATCCCAAAAATTGTCTAACACTGGTCAATTCTCATAAGCTTTTCAGTCTGCAAGATGAGATTCAGGTACAAGTTGTCCAAGCTTCACACTCACAAAATGAGGTGAGAACTGCCATTTTATCAAGGAAAACCCTCTTGATGTCCTCGGAGGGGTGAATCAGACAGGTTATGCAATGAGCAATTTGCTTTGTCCTTTGCACAAAAAAAAGCTCTTTCCCAGATGCCATGAGCCAAGAGCAATAGATGTCACCCATGAGTTCTCCTTGAGAGAAAATGGGTTGCCCTTTTATTCTACTCCTTGCTGCATAGGACCTCGTAGCGCAACGGTAGCGTGTCTGACTCTAGATCAGAAGGCTCAAATCACGTTGTGGTCATAAACAGCTCCCTCTGTGTGTGGCGTCTGATGTTGCTTGCTTTTTTAAACAGGTTCATGGGAAGAATTTTTTCAATGGCATACAATCTCTAGGATGACCATGCATGTTTGTGTCAACCTCTTGATAAAAGATGAAAGCACTCAGGTAACAGCTCACTGACGAATTGTTCAGGCAACTGGAAAACCATCTTGACAGACATCTCAATGACTCTTTGGAGGAAGCAAGAAAGGCTGTATCTGAAATGAGACCATCTATGAAAAGAAAATTTACACGCTCAAAGAAACCCTCAAGCTGGTATGTCCCCTCATCCTGGCCTAATGAAGAAAATACTGGAAGAATAAACCTTAATGATGAATAACATAGGTCAGACCCGGAAGAGTACAGTGAGGTTGGTCATTACCCACATGTGTCAAAAGGAAATCAGTATCAGTATGTGCCATGGTCATTTATGGATATGACAGGTCTGGCTAACCAATTAACAGATTTATGCAATGGAGCAAAAAATGGATAACACAGCTAGAAGAGAAACCCACTGGACACCTCCTGGCAATAGGATATGTAAAAGCTATTCTGGCACAGACAATTGGGAAAGTGAAAACTACAAAAATTCTCAATGAGGCTGGCCTGCAAGCAGCAACCGGACAAAATGCAGGAAATAGCCTAGCATTTGGAGCATTCAGGAACAAGGTTTGGAACGCTCTGCGAAAAGCTTACCCAAACAAAATAGATCCAGGAAAGCTGGAATCAGTAACACTGAAAGAAGAAGAGAAAGTTGTAAAGTTCATCAATGTTTTCCAGACCAAGTGGAGAGAGGAAACTGGAGGGTCCTGGGATCAAACAGATACAAGTAAGAGCCTGTTCTGAATGATGCTGAAAAAATTCAATTCAATTCAATTCAATTTTATTTATATAGCGCTTTTAACAATTGACATTGTCGCAAAGCAGCTTTACACAATAAAAAGAAGTAAGTTTTTATGCAATGTGTATGAATCAAAATGATAAGATTGTCCCTGATGAGCAAGCCGAGGGCGACGGTGGCAAGGAAAAACTCCCTGAGATGGTAATAGGAAGAAACCTTGAGAGGAACCAGACTCAACAGGGAACCCATCCTCATCTGGGTGATAACGGAGAGCAGAGAATGATCAGCATAATAATGTGTACTGGAAGTTCAGTGTAACAGGAGATGTGTTAAAATTAAAATTAAAAGGAGTCCAGTTTGTTCCCGGAGGCTCAGGTAGACTGTAGGAGATTCCAGTCCTGAGCTATCGAACAACTGAAGTCACAGGTCCCCAGAGCATCAATCGATGATAGGACAGTCTTCATGGAAACCATCCCCAGCCACCAAGCGCATCCAGGCAGACCACACGGGGCATCCATGTGACGGGATCTCCAACCAGAAGCAGGACTCCAGGACGGGTTAGACGGCTCCAGAGGGCAGAGGGGTCTGGATCACTGGCAACTCAGGAGCGAACATGTATAGCTCGACAGAGAGACAGAGAGAGGGAAAGGAGAGAGGGAGAGAGAGAGAGAGCAGAAAAGGAGAGAACAGAAAATAAGGAGAGATGGCAGTTAGGTATGGTCACAGTCAACATGTATAAGGTGAATGTATATTAGTGCAAAGTGCAAGCAGGGACTCCGGCAGGACTAACTATAACAGCATAACTAAAGGGAGAGCCAGAAGGAAACACAAACATGAGGGCTCCCTGAGATGTAAAGCAACCAATCACCTCACCGTCAACAAACCTGAGTGAACAATGAGAGTGGGGGAGGACAGTATCTAAACATACCAGTTCACCAGAATACCTACGTCCATGAGTCCCCAGATCTGCTCCCTTTACCTAAGGTTAACGAGATGCATAAAAAATGCTTTACAATAAATATCATGAATGACTTAAAACACTGAGACTGTGTCTGAGTCCCTAACATTAACAGGAAGACTATTCCATAACTTTGGGGCTTTGTAAGAAAAAGCTCTGCCCCCTGCTGTAGTTTTAATAATACGTGGTACTGACAGGCAGCCTGCATCCTTTGATCGAAGTAGGCGTGGAGGATCGTAAGACACTAACAGTTCACTCAAATACTGTGGCGCGAGACCATTTAGTGCTTTAAATGTCAAAAGTAGTATCTTAAAATCGATGTGAAATTTGACAGGGAGCCAATGCAGTGTAGATAAGATAGGGGTGATGTGCTCGTATCTTCTGGTTCTAGTGAGGACTCTCGCTGCTGCATTCTGAACTAACTGAAGCTTGTTTATACACCTAGTTGAACAACCAGACAGTAAGGCGCTACAATAATCCAACCTAGAGGTGATAAAAGCATGAACTAGTTTTTCTGCATCATTTAGTGACAATATGTTTCTTATCTTGGCAATATTTCTAAGGTGAAAGAAAGTTATCCTGGTGATATTATCTACATGAGCTTCAAACGAAAGGCTGGAATCTATAATCACACCGAGGTCTTTAACTGTTGCACTTGATGGAACAGAAAGGCCATCTAAAGTTACAGTCTGATCAGAAAGCTTACTTCTAGCTACTTGTGGTCCTAGACTAGAACTTGTCTTATCAGACAAGCAGAAGAAAATTAATTAACATCCACCAGATGTCCTGCACACACTGCTCAATTTTATAAACTGGTTTTTCCTACCTGGTTTTGTTGAGATATAATTGTGCAAAAGGGAAAAAGCAGTGGGCCTAAAACTGAGCCCTGTGGAACACCAAACTCCACTTGAGAACATGAGGAATGATCACCATCTAAATCTACAAACTGATAACGATCAGTCAAGTAGGGTCTGAGCCACAAGAGGGCAGTTCCCTTAATTCCAACTACCTTTTCTAATCTGTGAAGGAGAATACTATGATCAATGGTGTCAAAAGCTGCACTGAGGTCCAGTAACACAAGTATAGTGACGCATCCCTGATCAGAGGCCCATAGTAGGTCGTTTACTACTTTAACAAGTGCTGTCTCTGTGCTGTGATGAGGCCTAAATCCTGACTGATACAGTTCATTTATGCTATTTCTGTGTAGATGTGAACATAGCTGCTGTGATACTACATTTTCCAAAATCTTGGAGATAAAGGGAAGGTTTGATATCGGCCTGTAATTAGAAAGCAGACAGGGGTCAAGGTCAGGTTTCTTGATTAGCGGTTTAATAACGGCTAATTTAAAGGATTTGGGGACATACCCACTACTGAGTGAACAGTTAATTACTTTCAACAGGGGTTCTATTATTGCTGGTACCATCTGCTTGAGAAAATGTGTCGGTATAGGATCTAATATACAGGTTGACGATTTTGAAGAAGAGATGAGTGAAATTAGTTCCCTCGCTTCAAGGGGAGTAAAGTGTTGTAAGTTCTGATGTGATGTGGTTAGATCATCTGAATTATTTAAATTGTATGGTTTCAAAGCCTGAATTTTTTGCCTAATAATTATGATTTTATTATTGAAAAAGTTCATGAAATCCTCACTACTGCATGATGATGTTGTGGAGATTTCTGCAGTGGTCTTGTTTTTAGTTAATTTAGCTACGGTATTAAATAAAAATCTCGGTTTGTTTTTGTTATTTTCTATTAGAGTGGAGAAATATGTTGATCTAGCATCACTGAGAGCTTTTTTATAGTTCAGGATGCTCTCCTTCCAAGCTATTTTAAATACTATCAATTTAGTTTGGCGCCATTTGCGTTCGAATTTGCGAGCGGTTTGTTTTAAAGCACGTGTGTGGTCATTATACCAAGGAGCGAGTTTCTTATCTCTAATCATTTTCCTTATAACTGGAGCGATATTATCTAAGCTATAACGAAGTGCTGACTCTAGATATTCATTCGCCTGTTCGAGTTCTGTGAAGTCAGATGGCGATCCAATCAAAGTAGATAATTCTGGAAGATTATTGATAAAGCTCTGTGCGGTATTTGATGTAAATGTACGCTTAAGGTGGAAGCGCGGTGCTGTGCGTACATTATTACTATAACACGCTTTAATCGAGACAAGGTAGTGATCTGAGATAACTTCAGACTGTGGAATTGTGGTTATATTTCCTATACTTAATCCGAAGGATAATATTAAATCCAAAGTGTGACCTGCTTTATGAGTGGGTCCTACTATACACTGATTTACTCCTACTGAGTCCAGTATGGACAAGAATGCTGTTCTCAGAGGGTCTTCTGGATTCTCAAAATGAATATTTAAGTCTCCAGCAATTAACGCTTTATCTACAGAAACAACAAGGTTTGAAAGGAAATCTGCAAATTCGCAGAGAAACTCCGAGTACGGCCCAGGGGGTCTGTAAATGATGATTAGCGGGATTGACTGAGCTGACTTATGTTACTATAGAGAACTTCAAATGCATTAGATTTAAAACTGTGTTTTTGTACGAGAGACAGATTATCGTTATAAATAACTGCGACTCCTCCTCCTCTTCCAGTTAGCCGAGGCTGGTGTATGTAGCTGTATCCAGGAGGACTAGCTTCATTTAGAGCCACATACTCGTCCTGTTTAATCCAGGTTTCTGTTAAGCATAATATATCAAACTCCTGATCTGTGATAGTTTCATTAACAATAACTGCTTTAGATGCAAGAGATCTAATATTTAACAGTCCTAGCTTCAGATCAGAGGTGCTGGCTGCGCATTCAGTGTGATCTGAGTTTGTGGTGTCTATGTTAATTAAATTACTAAAACAGACTTTCTGAGTCTTTCTAAATGTATGTTTATGTTTATCTCGAGGAACAGACACAGTCTCAATCTGATGAACCCTGAGTGACGACTCTATGCAGCTAGCAGACGGTTGGTTTAGCCTGTCTGTCTGCTCCCTGGCCTTGGCTCTGGATTGTCACCATTAACTAGGCCTCTTCTGAGACTATGTGCTATACTACAAGAAATGAGAGCAGCACCTTCCCGAGTGGGATGGACACGTCCCGCCCTAACAGGCCAGTTTTGCCCTCAAAGTCTTCCAATTGTCAATGACCCACGTTGTTTTCGAGCACCACCTGGACATCCAGCGGTTCAGCGACCATAACCTGCTGTAAGCTATGTCGCCACGTCTCATTGGGATGGGACCAGAGCAAACTACTTCTTCGGACATCGCCTTCGCTATTTTAAACACCTCTGTAAAGTTACTCTTACTAACCTCTGACTGACGAAGGCGTATATCGTTAGCTCCAGCATGTACCACTATCTTAGAGAACCTATGCTGACCTAGAGCCCTAAGATTACCTGCTATGTCCGGTGCTCTGGCTCCCGGGATACACCTGACCACTGCCGCTGGCGCCCCTAAAGGCCTAGCTAATTTCACATGTCTCAGTATAGAGTCTCCTATAACCAGAGCTCTTTCAGGTTTCTCAGCGGGTGCATCACTGAGGAGAGCGAACCTGTTGGACACGTGAAGCGCAGAAGAGGTGTGCTCCGGTGGGCTAGCCTTAGCGTTAGCTTTGGCTGAACGAGTATGCCGCCGAGTCGTCACCCACTCGCCCCGCTGTGAGGGCTCTACTGCCGGAGTCGGGGGATGATTATCTCCACCTGTGGCACCCAGACTTTCCACTACAGGATTAACGCTGCTCTCGCGCTCTCTAACCCTCTCTAAAGTCTGGATGCGCTCCTCTAATGCTACTATCTTCTCCGTCAGGGTGCTAACTAACACACACCTATCACAAATAAAATTATCACTAATGACGGAGGAAGAATGTCTAAACATCCTGCACTCCACACACTGAGCGAGCTGAATGGTAGACATGATAACGTACCTTTGTGCCGGAGTTGTGATTATTTGGTGATGGATTCGCTTGTTGTTGGTCAGATGATACGCGCGTTCTCCCAAAAAGCGCAAAAAATCGGATAAAGTCCAGTAGTATTAAAGCGTAAAAACGGGAAAAGTATATAATTATAAAAAACTAAACAAAATATATTATAAAACGCTGTTTCAAACAGACGAGGAACTTTCGCGGGAACAATACGAAAAACAGGAAGCTCAATACGAAAAACAGGAAGCAATGGAAAAAATGCATGCCTCAAAAAGTCCAGACAGCCCTAGAAGGTGTGGTGGGGCTGAATACACTTCCATGGGATACATTTCAAGCACACATTTTACACTAAGTGGAACAATACAGAAAAAGGAAAAAAGGCCAAGAAAGCTGCTGAGTCAATTGCAAACCAGCTACACTAAATACAACTAGGGGAATTTGCTGCTGCAAAGAAAAAGGAAAAAGAGAAAGGAAAAGTCCAAGCATCAGTGAGAAAACCTGCTCTGATTTTGCCCCCTGCTGAACCAGTACAGCAAATGCAGCAACCAGTGCACCAAATGCAACAACCAACAATGGCCCAAGCCCCTCCAACAAATGTGCAACTTGGAAACCAGCAAGGACAAATCAACCCATGAGGTGGCAAAGACAGGGCCCTGGCCTCTTGGAGGCAGGGGACAAAGGGGACCATATCAACAGCAACCAAGAAGACAGCCATTTAGAATGAATACCCCAGGGCAAATGGACCCAAATACTCAAGGTATGCAGTGCTGGCAATGTGGAGGAACAGGACGTATTAGAAGAAACTGTCCACAAATGACTTGGGGAATGCAAAATGGACCACAACCTCAAGGACCATATGGAGCAGGACAGGCACCTCAAGGGAATGTGGGACCACCTGGTCCAAGACAACCTGCTGGAACATGGACACAAGGACATCCCCAAAACCAGTGGGCGGGTCCCTGGAGGGGGAGCAGATGCAGTACTGTAGTCTCAACATTGAATCCACAACAAGAACCAAATGTGATGGTGTCTATAAATAATTCACAACCAATTCCATTTATGATTGACACAGGTGCTACTTACTCATGTATAGGACACGAAGGTTCCCAGCTCACTCTCTCAAGCAATACGATAAAAACCACAGGCTTCTTGGGACAGTCACAGGTATTGCATTTTACGAACCCCCAAATAATAACATTAGAAGACACTACTATAGCAGAACCTTTATTATTTTCACCGACTACTCTAGTTAATTTGCTCGGAAGAGATTTGAGGTGCAAACTTAAGGCAAAAATTCAATGTAATGCTAAAGGACTGTATGTAACAATAGGACAGTTCTTACAAATTGCAGAAAAACCCAACAATTTGGATACAGTATAGAAAAGGCACAATCCAAAGAGTTAGGACTGATGGTCAAACAAGCAGCTGAAGTGACTAAATGGCAGCAAACCTTTCTGTACATATTTCACAAGATCAAAGGGTTTTGAAAATAATCTTTTCAGGAATAGAAAGAGTGAGGGCAACACACAGAAATAGAAGGGAACATGACATTGTCAACACACCCTCAGAGGCTGATGTGTAACATTCCATTGTCATCGCACACACAAATGTCTGTTAAGATGGTAGGGCAGATAGATGAAGAAGAATCAGCATTATAGGAGGAACTGCTGAAAACAATTCCCGAAAAATTATGGACAAGACCTTCAACAGATGTAGGATTAGTTAAGTCTGGAGAACAAGCCTTAATAAAAATAAGACCAAATGCAACATTGCCTTACCAAAGACAATACCCATTGACACCTCAAGCTATAGTAGGGATTAAACCTACTATAGATGGCTTATTGGAAGCTGGAGTATTAACTCCTACTAAAAGTCCTTGTAACACTCCTATATTTCCTGTCAGGAAGCCCAGCTCAGACAAATGGAGACTTGTGCATGACTTACGAGTCATAAATCAAATTGTAAAAGCAGAATTGCCTATAGTGCCTTATCCATACACATTGTTGTCCAACATACCAGAAGATACACAGTGGTACACTGTCATAGATTTATGTTCAGCATTCTTTAGTATTCCACTACATTCAGCATCACAATACTTGTTTGCCTTTACGTACGAGGGACGACAGCTGACTTACAATTGTTTACCACAGGGATACTGTGAAAGTCCATCAATATTTAACCGAGTGCTAACTCAAGATATAGCCTCACTAAATATCAAAAGTACTATGATACAATACTGTGACAACCTACTGATTTGTAGTCCAACAAAAGAGCAATGTGAAACAGATTCGCTAAGAGTCTTGACAGAGTCAGCTGAAAATGGACATAAAGTTGGCAGAGAAAAGTTGCAATTCTGTAAACAGAAGGTAGAATATCTAGGTAGTGTTGGAAGGAACATCTAGGAACATCTCCTGAACACATAGAAGCAATAATAAAAGCTCCTAAACCACGAACAGTAAAAGAGATGCTATCTTTTCTAGGCATGGTAGGATTTAGTAGAGATTGGATTTGTGACTTTGCATTAAAAACAGCACCCTTGAGAGCAATACTCAAAGTAGCTGGACAGACAAAATTGTGCAGTGTTAGAATAGACACCTGAAGCACTGGAAGCATTTGAACAGTTAAAAAGAGAACTCTGTACAGCAACCAATTGCTTATTATACTACAGCACTCGATAATATTGAAAAAAGCATGTCACCCTGCTACCAAGGTGTGGCAGCAGCTGCCTTTGCTTATCAGAAAGCCTCATCAATTACTATGGGACATCCTGTTGTGCTGTACACCACCCACGCATTGCACACACTCCTGACCAGACCATCATTTGTAATCACAAATGCTAAATGAACCGTATATGATGTAATACTCTCTGCACCTGAATTGACTATACAAAGGTGTCAGACAGTAAATCCGGCAGATCGCATGATGACTCCAGCAGAGGGAGATCCCCATGATTGTCACCTTTTACGGAAGGAAACTAGAGTCACAACTCCAACAGAGTGACTCTAGGAGCCTGTGGCAGGGACTAAGAACAATAATGGACTATAAAGCACCAACATCCGGTATGACGAACGCGGACATGACTCTGGCAGACGAGCTGAACACCTTTTATGCTCGCTCCGAGGCTGCAGCTAAAGATGCTAGTGTTGCTAATGCTAGCGGCGCTAACAGCTGCAGAGAGGAAGTCACTGCCAGCACCGGAAACGCGTTCATCATCTCCGAGCATGACGTGAGGAGAGCCTTCAAGAGAGTGAACATCAGGAAAGCAGCAGGACCAGACGGCATCTCAGGTCGAGTCCTCAGAGCCTGCGCAGACCAGCTAGCACCTGTGTTCACAGAGATATTCAACCTCTCTTTGTCTCAGTCGGTGATCCCTACATGCTTTAAGGAGTCCATCATTGTTCCTGTTCCAGAGAAACCCCATCCTGCTTCCCTCAATGACTATCGACCTGTAGCCCTCACATCAGTGGTGATGAAGTGCTTTGAACGGCTGGGCAGAGACTTAATCATCTCTTCACTACCCAACATTCTGGACCCACTACAGTTTGCATACCACCCGAACCGCTCTACAGATGATGCCATCTCTCATCTCCTCCACACAACACTCACTCACCTGGACACTAGAAGGGGGAATTATGTTAAAATGATTTTCATCGACTACAGCTCAGCATTTAATACCATAATTCCCTCCACACTCACCACCAAGCTGGAGCACCTGGGACTCAGCTCATCTCTGTGTCAGTGGATCTCTAATTTCCTAACTGGGAGACCACAGGCTGTAAGGATGGGTGGACACGTCTCAGCCTCTCTCACTCTCAGCACTGGAGCCCCACAGGGCTGTGTTCTGAGCCCCCTGCTGTACTCTCTGTACACACATGACTGTGCGGCCACTACCAGCTCCACCACCATCATTAAGTTTGCTGACGACACCGTCGTGGTGGGCCTGATCTCTGACAACGACGAGACAGCCTACCTGAAGGAGATTAGAAATCTGGAGAACTGGTGCCAGAGGAACAACCTTCTTCTAAATGTCAGTAAGACAAAGGAGCTGATAGTGGACCTAAGCAGGAGAGGAACTACCAGACCCCCGTCATCAACGAGAGCCCAGTGGAGAGAGTGGACTGCTTCAAGTACCTCGGTGTTCACATCACGCAGGACCTATCATGGTCCTGTCACATCAACACCATGGTGAAAAAGGCCCGACAGCGTCTCTACCACCTCAGACGCCTGAGAGACTTTAGACTGCCCTCTAAGGTGCTCAGGAACTTTTACTCCTGCACCATAGAGAGCATCCTGACGGGAAACATCGCAACCTGGTTTGGGAACAGCACCAGACGAGACAGACGAGCCCTACAGAGGGTGGTGCGATCAGCTGAGCGCATCATCCGAACTGAGCTCCCTGACCTGCACTCTGTCTACAGCAAGCGGTGCTGGACCAAGGCCAGGAAGATCATGAAGGACCTCAGCCACCCCAGCAATGGACTGTTCTTTTCGTTGCGGTCTGGGAAGCACTTCCGCTCCCTCAAGGCCAATACAGAGAGACTGAGAAGGAGCTTCTTCCTGCAGGCGATACGGTCTCTCAATCAAACCAATACACTGGACTAAAACACCTCTGCATTTTCTTGCACACACAGAACAGACAATTATGTCAATGCACATTTGCACATATATGCACATTTGCACACTTCAAGGACTTCTTTTCCAATCCCCCTCATCTCATTAAAATACTACCTCAAGTTTTTCACAGACTTAAGTTGTAATATATTATATTATACTTCAGATTATATATATATATGTTTTTTTTTTAACTTTGCTGGAATCTTGTTTTATAGTTTCCATTTGTAAAAATATTTAAGGTCACGGAGCGGTTCGTATAAGCATTTCACTGCATATCGTACTGTGTATGACTGTGTATGTGACAAATAAAATTTGAATTTGATTTTGTGTCAGTAGAACATCTGAAGACATGTCAAGATTTAGAGAATCAATCTCTGTCACACACAGATTGTATATTTTTTTGTAGATGGGTCATGTTTTAGAGATAGGGATACCAATAAAGCAGGCTATGCAATAGTAACACCAGACCTAGATGGAAAGGCGTTCAGAGTAGTACAAGCTGAACATGTGTCACAACCCTGTTCAGCCCAGCTAGCTGAGTTAGTCGCTTTGACAGTTGCCTGTAAGCTAGCAGAAAAAAAAGTATGTACAATATACCCTGACTCATCTTATGCATAGGGAATATGCCATTTGTATGGCCCCATATGGGCACAAAGAGGTTACAAAAGAGCAGACGGAACACCAGTAGTACATGGAGATGCAATTTCAGACTTGCTAGATGCAATCAAACTACCATCCAGATTAACTATAGTAAAATGTGCAGCACACAAGAAAGATGGTACGTTTGTTAGTGACAGAAATGAAGCAGCAGATGAAGCGGCTAAAAAAGCAGCAGTAAATCAAGCAAACATGATGCCAGAATCAGCAGCATGAACAGAACCTAGTCCACAAACAGATAATGAACAAAGTTCACCAGAGTCAAGTTTTGACCGATGAAGGACCACGCTCAAGTTCAAGCTCAAGTCCAGAATCAGAAGAACAATTAGTACTTGTACCAGAAGATTACACACCCCCAGCACCAGATTTATTCTCACTAGCAGACCTGCAGGCAGCAGCATCAGGTGAAGAGATTCGTAAATGGTTAGCAAGAGGAGCAACAAAAGATAATGATACTAATGTGTGGAGAAGTGCAGATGGGCGTTTTGTAGCTCCACAAAATTTTCTCATAACCTTGTTAAAGCAAGCTCATGGTAACAATCACGTAGCAAGAGGGGAAGTGATGAAAAGAATCCAAAAGACATGGTGGTCACCTTATCTAGGTCCTATGGTCCATCGAACACTGTCACAGTTTTGCAGCATGTGTGCTAGATATAATAACAGAAAGCACTTCACGTCACCAAATGGACATATCCCAGAGCCAGATGGGCCATTTAGGCATATAATGTTTGACTATGTGCATATGGGGGAACCTAGAATACAAAGAAAACAATGCATCTTAGTGGTTGTGGATAGATTTAGCAGATGGGTAGAAGCTGTACCAACAGCCAAGGAAGATGCAACGGCAGTAGCAAGATTTGTGTGTAGAGAAGTGAATTCCAAGGTTTGGAATTCCAGACACAATTAGTTCAGACAATGGGAAACACTTCACAAACAAGATAATACAGAAAGTGGCTAAACATCAAGCACAGGTTTGGATGGGTGTACCACCCCCAATCTCAGGGGATGGTAAAGAGAGTGAATGGAACTCTAAAAATGAAATATGTGCAGACACAGGTATGAATTGGTTCCAAGCTTTGCCATTAGGATTGATGGGCATGAGATCGCAAACTAACTGCAACACACATCTAACACCGCATAAAATGCTTACTGGCAGACCTATGCTTACATCCTTTGTTCGAGGGCCCTATAAAGGCCTTACACTTGAACAACTAAAGAGTGAACTTGATCACTATGTGAAACAATTATCTGAAATACACTAAGTTATTTTCCAACAGGTTAAGGGAGCCACAATACATGACAACACTAGATCGAGGGTAGCTGATCAAGCTGATGACGCTGAGGAAAAGGAAATAAAGGAGAGAACTGTGCAGACGGAACAGCAGTAGTTCCGGTGAAGACTGGGTGTTTATTCGAGCATTCAAAAAAAGGTGGAACGAAGCGAGAAGGGAAGGACCTTACAAGGTGGTGTTGGCAACTCCAACGGCAGTAAAAGTTCAAGATAAACATGTATGGTACTCAGGAAGATGCGGAAGTCTCCACGAGCAGGACCTTTGGGTATCAGGTTCCCAGGAGAGCGACACAAAGCCCAGGCAACAAGCACAAGATCCTTATGGGTACAATCAAGGGTTGCCGTGGGTAGAAGAACAAGAAGGAGAACAAGGCTATGTACCGAAGTGGTCCCAAGAAGATATACAAGATTGGGAAGCAGAGCTTGAAGAAGAGGAAGCAGAAGCAGAACAAGGAGTACCGTCTCTCAGAACAAAAGCCCAAGATAGACAGCGAGAGCACAGACGTGCCAGAATTGAAACAGCGCGAAGACAGTCAGAAGATGATCCCACACCTAGAGTTGTAGAATACTCGGATAGTGATTAAATCAGTTAGAGGTTAACGCTAGCTCAGATAGTCATTAGATTATTTAAACCAACTCCAGTTGAAAGAATATACCCAACAAAGAACACTCCAAGAAATATATTGTGTAGGTTATTTGGCCATAGTCCCACGTGTCACAGTTGTGATCCAAATGGAGAAACCATCCTCTTACTGCCCCCTAAAATGGAGAAAATCCATGCTTTTAATAATCCTCTTTATGATTGTCCTAACTAACAGTGGTTCTATTAAGGGTCATTTGAGCACATTTGAGAATTCAGTAGAGAGCGAAATAAGAGGAGTATGTTTTTCACTAGTAAGTTGGAAGGGATGCTATGCAAAAGCACCTGATCAGCCCAAAATATCAGCTATTGAATCAGCAACATATGTAACAATAATTCCACAGATAACAAAGAAACCACCTAAAATCAAGCAGAAGCTGACCTCACAATGAAAAATGAGATGTTCTTCCAATGGTTGAAATTTACAGCTGAGTCCGTAACCACGCGAGACTGCTGTGTGGTGATTATACATTCCCTTTTTTCATGTGTTGACAATTCAACATTTAGTGAACAATTGTGCCCGATTAGCTGTCTTTTACATTCAGCTGCTATACATTTTGGACCTGAATGGATGCAAAATATAAGTAAATGTTCATATCAACCTGTAGAAACATTTGATGCTGTACAAAGAG
Source organism: Clarias magur (assembly GCA_013621035.1). Classification (NCBI taxonomy): domain Eukaryota; kingdom Metazoa; phylum Chordata; class Actinopteri; order Siluriformes; family Clariidae; genus Clarias; species Clarias magur. Next base: position 42,715 of record QNUK01001507.1, read on the forward strand.
AAATAACACCTACACAGCAAAGCTATCCTTTATGCATCTGCTCAAATGGAAGCATTGAAATAGGAGATCCATCATCAAATTGCAATGAAACACAGCCAGCAGCAGGATTTTTCATAGAAATGCACAAGATATGCGACAGTCTGACATGTAGTGAGACAGTAAAAGTACAACAACCAAATTTAAGTTCTTGTACAACACCATTAGCAGACATATTCTGGTACTGTGGAGGAACTACAGTTAGAAACTTTAACAAATAACTGAGGTGGGTATTGTGCTCCAGTACTATTAGAGGGAGACTTAATTGTAATAGGGCTATACGGCAAGAAACATAGACGAAATAAACGTGAAGACAAGTTTGTGAAAACGATTGGAGAGGAAATATTGGCAGGGAAAGAGTTTGATAGAGATGGAGAACTGAGAGTGACCTGGGATGGTATTCCAGTTGGTGTACCAACTGAACATTAGGCTATAAACAGGGTAGGAGGAGCATTTACAACAATCTTCTTGCTATGGGTTTAAATTTAGAAAAATGCAAGGTGGATTATCCTACTTTATTACAATCAACAAAGATTTTGGAATCATACTTTAGGAGTCTTAGGACTGGTTCAGGAACAATTGGATAAAAATACATTAATGACTACACAGAATAGATTAGTCCTGGACACGATGTTGGCACCTCAATGAGGAGTGTGTGCCTTAATTGGAGAAGAATGTTGTACATATATTACGAGACACACATGCCCAGATGGTAACATAACTAAGCTTTTAAGAGCCATGAGGGACATGAGAGATGAAAATGTTAAGATCATTCAAGATGTACAGAAGAATAATGCATGGACTTCCTGGTTTGATTGGCTGAATCCTTCAAATTGGTATGGACTACTTGTGAAACTAGGGACAATTATTTTGATAGTACTAGGAACCTTGCTCATATAGTCATGCTGCGTTATCCCCCTGGCGAGAGCAAGTATTCAAAAAATGGTGGGACAATGTATGATGACTTTAATCTTTGTTTTGAAGAAACTATATCAGAGAAAAAGTAGTCTTAGCAGAAGAAATATGTTTTGTGTGTTTTTGTTGTATTTTTGTCTTGTCTCTGTTATGCACGTATGTATGCAGGATGGATCCAGTACCTGACCCACGATGGATAGTTTCCTGTACAGTCTGCCGTGATGCATGGAAGGAAGTTCTTGAAAATACCCCAAATAGAAGATGGGCAGATCTGAGACATGATCTGGTTGACTGGTTTCCACACCGTCCAATGGGGACTAAGAAGTTCATCGCAATGGCCAATGTTTTGACAAGAGACTACGAATTGAATGAGTCAACGACACAGGAAAAATTCGACCTGGACATAAGTAGAGGACTTTGTAACAAACCACCTTACTATTATCGAAACAGTAATTAGCTGTTAACAGAATCAGGGTAGGGAAAGGACCACCAGAGAACAATATTTCCATAAACCAAAAATGTATATTCATTTATTATTCAGTGCACACCATTCACTTACACACACACACACACACACACACACACACACACACGCACACACACACACACACACACACGCACATACATACATACATACATACATACAGGCATGCCCCCTCAGTTAACGACCGCGGACGATTAGAGTCACTGAGCTCATTCCACAACAAAGTTTGTATGAAAGCGGTAGCGTCCTGGGACGTGCTTCGCTCTGTTTCGGCTGTATTCCGTGCGCACGTCCCCTTTAATGACGGAGCGGCAGACGCCGAAGATCCCCTCCTCACGAGCACCTCCAAACAACGCACACGATGCGCTGACACGCCGAGGCAGGAGACGCAGGAAAAAGAGATAAAGATACACAAAAAAAACTCTTATGGGATAGATTATCTTGTTAGCTTTTAGCCGTGAGCATTCACCATAAGCATTAGCCATCTGGTTGCTGCTATCAGCCTAGCCTAGCCTTTCTTCTTTTATTAACTTAACAGAGAGTTCCCACAGTGCCCCCGGTGGCCGGGAGCCCATAACCAGACAACAGCCTGTTACAACTTTGTCTGGTAACAACTTCATATCAGCTTGGAAGACACCTGAAGCTAGGCCTCTATAGAGGTATTGGGATTGAAGAGAATTGGGTTGGATAGGATATCTGTGGGGTAATTGAATTTGATGATGTCTACATGGCAGCAGATAAGACTATAACTAAAGTAATGTTGGGAGGTGACATTTTGTGGACACCCATACCTTTGCAACATGCGCTGGATCCTCCTTCAAACGCTGATGAAGTCTGGCTAGACTTCTTATGTCAGGAGACAGGCAGGTTAAACCGACTTCCACTATCACAGCTGATGAACTGTAAGGACCTGCACATAATTGAATATACTGATGAGGATCGCAAGGCATGGACTGAAGAAAGGACTGAAAATCTTGACACGCACTCCTTGATTTACAGGGACCCTAACGAACTGCTTAAATGGCTTTAATGGTTTTTAATGTGTTTGTCATATATCAAGTCAAGTCAATTTTATTTATATAGTGCTTTTAACAATTGACATTGTCGCAAAGCAACTTTACACAATAAAAAGAAGTAAGTTTGTATGCAATGTGTATGAATCAAAATGATCAGATTGTCCCTGATGAGCAAGCCGAGGGCGACGGTGGCAAGGAAAAACTCCCTGAGATGGTGATAGGAAGAAACCTTGAGAGGAACCAGACTCAACAGGGAACCCATCCTCATCTGGGTGATAACGGATAGCAGGGATTGATCAGCATAATAATGTGTACTGGAAGTTCAGTGTAACAGGAGATGTGTTAAAATTAAAATTAAAAGGAGTTCAGTTTGTTCCTGGAGGCTCAGGTAGACTGTAGGAGATTCCAGTCCTGAGCTATCGAACAACTGAAGTCACAGGTCCCCAGAGCATCAATCGATGATAGGACAATCTTCATGGAAACCATCCCCAGCCACCACATAAATCCAGGCAGACCACACGGGGCATCCATGCGACGAGATCTCCAACCAGAAGCAGGACTCCAGGACGGGTTAGACGGCTCCAGAGGGCAGAGTGGTCTGGATCACTGGCAACTCAGGAGCGAACATGTATAGCTCAACAGAGAGACAGAGAGAGGGAAAGAAGAGAGGGAGAGAGAGAGCAGAAAAGGAGAGAACAGAAAATAAGGAGAGATGGCAGTTAGGTATGGTCACAGTCAACATGTATAAGGTGAGTGTATATTAGTGCAACGTGCAAGCAGGGACTTCGGCAGGACTAACTATAACAGCATAACTAAAAGGGAGAGCCAGAAGGAAACACAAACATGAGGGCTCCCTGAGATGTAAAGCAATCAATCACCTCACTGTCAACAAATCTGAGTGAACAATGAGAGTGGGGAGGACAGCATCTAAACATACCAGTTCACCAGAATACTCTACGTCCATGAGTCCCCCAGATCTGCTCCTTTACCTAAGATTAATCTATTTACAAAAATGCTTGGCTAAATAAATAAGTTTTTAGCCTAGACTTAAACACTGAGACTGTGTCTAAGTCCCGAACATTAATAGGAAGACTATTCCATAACTTTGGGGCTTTGTAAGAAAAAGCTCCGCCCCCTGCTGTAGTTTTAATAATACGTGGTACTGACAGGCAGCCTGCACTTGATCGAAGTAGGCGTGGCGGATCGTAAGACACTAACAGTTCACACAAATACTGTGGCGCGAGACCATTTAGTGCTTTAAATGTCAAAAGTAGTATCTTAAAATCGATGCGAAATTTCACAGGGAGCCAATGCAGTGTAGATAAGATGGGGGTGATGTGCTCGTATCTTCTGGTTTTAGTGAGGACTCTCGCTGCTGCATTCTGTACTAACTGAAGCTTGTTTATACACCTAGTTGAACAGCCAGACAGTAAGGCGTTACAATAGTCCAACCTAGAGGTGATAAAAGCATGAACTAGTTTTTCTGCATCATTTACTGACAATATGTTTCTTATCTTGGCAATATTTCTAAGGTGAAACAAAGCTATCCTGGTAATATTATCTACATGTGCGTCAAACGAAAGGCTGGAATCTATAATCACACCAAGGCCTTTTACTGTTGCACTTGATGGAACAGAAAGGCCATCTAAAGTTACAGTCTGATCAGAAAGCTTATTTCTAGCTACTTGTGGTCCTATGACCAAAACTTCTGTCTTATCAGGATTAAGCAGAAGAAAATTAATTAACATCCAATCTCTTATGTCCTGCACACACTGCTCAATTTTAGCAAACTGTTTTTTTCTCATCTGGTTTTGCTGAGACATATAGTTTTGTGTCATCAGCATAACAATGAAAACTAATACCATGTTTACAAATTATGTTGCCCAGAGGAAGCATGTAAAGAGAAAAAAGCAGTGGGCCTAAAACTGAGCCCTGTGGAACACCAAACTCCACTTGAGAACATGAGGAATGGTCACCATCTAAAGCTACAAACTGATAACGATCAGTCAAATAGGATCTGAGCCACAAGAGGGCAGTTCCCTTAATTCCTACTACCTTTTCTAATCTGTGAAGGAGAATATTATGATCAATGGTGTCAAAAGCTGCACTGAGGTCCAGTAACACAAGTATAGTGACGCAACCCTGATCAGAGGCCCATAGGAAGTTGTTTACTACTTTAACAAGTGCTGTCTCTGTGCTGTGATGAGGCCTAAATCCTGACTGATACAGTTCATTTATGCTATTTCTGTGTAGATGTGAACATAGCTGCTGTGATATAACCTTTTCCAAAATCTTGGAGATAAAGGGAAGGTTTGATATCGGCCTGTAATTAGAAAGCAGACGGGTGTCAAGGTATATGTATTGTAGAGAAGTCGAGTCCTGGTGGTGAATCCACTGTCGACCACAAAAAAGCTGGCAAGGTGGAAATGATTCCTTATAAATTGTCTGTACGGAAGACAATTGTCTATACTATACTATACTATACTATATTATAAATTGTCTATACTATACGTTTTTTCGCCCACCTCTGGACTCTTCATATTTAACCAATTGCATGCTGATTATACTCTCATATACTTGTTTATGCTAAGTTTATTTATCTCTCTTAGAGAGTTTTTTGGTGAGGAGGTAATATGTAAGGTTTCTAATTTAAGGCTTCTAATTTTTAAGGCTTCAGGTCCAGGTGTTTCAAATAAATGATGTTTTTATTATAACAAAAAGCCAGGGAAATCAAACAAACAAATATACTTTAAGACAAAAACAAACCAAAACACGAATCTCAACATGGAAAACACGAACTAAACTTGATAGACTTTAACGAGGTAAATTAACAGATGCAAGAAGATAAACTGAACTAAAACAAGCCATTTATAATAAAACTAATGAGCAACTCGGTTCAGGTGAGCACCCATGTCACCTGACCGAGGTGCATAATGGGAACTGAAGTGAAACACAAAGTCTCTGGGCGCTAGGCACCCTCTAGGGGTTACCCCTGACAGTACCCCCCCTCAAAGGGCGCAACTCCAGAGCGCCACAGGAGGTCCAAGACATCCCCGCGAGGGTCCAATGTCTGCCCCTCTCACCCAGAACACCCAGAACAAACCAGAACACAGGGTCCTGTGGGGAAGCTCGCCGTCCTCGACAACGCAGATCGGCGGCGGTGGCAGAGGAAGCTCGACGACCTCGCAGATCGGCGGTGGTGGCAGAGGAAGCTCGCCGTCGTTGATGACGCAGATCATCGGTGGTGGCAGAGGAAGCTCGCCATCCTTGACGAAGCTGCTCGGCGGCGGGGGCAGAGGTAGCTCGCTGTTCTTGACGCTGCAGGCCGCCGACGGCGGAGGAAACTCGCTGTCCTCCTCGATGCTGTGTGGCGGCGGCAGCTCGCTGTGCTCCCATGATGCTGCGCGGTGGCGGCAGCTCGCTGTCCACAATGAAGCTATGCGGCACGATATAAAGCTTGCTGTCGTCGCCATAGCTGCGCAGCGGAAAAAGGAGCTCGTCATCATTGTTGCTGCTGCGGAGCTTGCCTTTGCTGTCGTCGCAGTGCAGCGGGTAGCAGAGCTCACTGTCGTCGTCGCTGAATGGAATGTACACCAGCTTGCTGTTGTCGTCGCTGGCACAGGAGAAAGGAGCTGGCACATCTGGTCCCCCAATGAAGCTGGCTGGCAGGTCTGGGCCTTCCGAGAGGCTTAGCTGCGTTAGCATCAATTGGAGCGAGGCTACCTGCTCCTGCAGGTCTCGAATGCACCGCTCATTTCTTTCGACGCTCCGCCCAAAGCTGCTCCATCCGAGCTGGGATGCTCTTTGCTGCCCATAACATTCGCACTTTGCTCTAATCTGACGCCCGCTGTGGGGTGCCCCTTCACCCTGGTCATGGCCGAATTTGGACCTCCCATTCTCTGCTTTCCAGTCGGTGCAGGGACTCATGTCACCCCAAGCTGCGCCACTTTTGAACGGCGTGCGCCGTATCGCCAGCCGGCAGTCATCCCAGTTTGGCTGCTCTCTCAGTTCCTCCTACTCTGCCATTACCTGCGCTCCCCAGCCAGGTCTCCTCCTTCTCCGCTATGTCGATTGGTACTCCTCCCGCTCTCCGCGTCAGCTCCCCAAGCCTCAAACATCATAGCTGCCCCCCAAAAAAATCTCTGGGGGAGGCTCCTCCACTATGCCTCTTGTACGGTCTTGCATTCTGTCACGAAGTTGGGTACGAGGCATAAATGCAGAGGTCCACTTTGTGGGTACAAAACACAAAGTCTCTGGGCGCTAGGCGCACCCTAGGGGTTACCCCTGACAAATATGTAAGGTTTTTCTGTTTATTTCTTTCTCTGTAGGAACATGTAATGCTCATAAGTTAAGTATTGAGTTAGTATAGTGTGTAAGTTAGTAAGTAAGCATTATTTTCTTTTTTCCTTGGTTTATTTTTCTTTATGTGACTTAAACATCATAGAGGGGGAAATGTGTAAGCATATTTAATTAAATATACATGTGCATGCAACAATATGATAGAAACTATTAATCTTAGTAGAAGAACATAGAGGTAAGGTGAGGAGCCAGAGGTGAGCTAAGGACAGTGTGACATCACAGTAGCAAGAACAACCAGCATGAACTCAAATGAACTCTAGATAGGTGGCCATCTTAGAAGTGAGATGCTTAGTGGACAGTGTGTACCAATCAGACCTTAGA
>QNUK01001508.1:0-49767 GCA_013621035.1 Clarias magur
ACACACACACACACCCATACACACACACACACCCATACACACACACACACCCATACACACACACACACACACACACACACACACACACACACACACACACACACACACACACACACACACACACACACACACACACACACACACACACACACACACACACACACACACACACAGAGAACAGTGTGTTTAACCTGATATGGAGAGCAGGTGCTGGAACAAACCGAGTGTTAAAAGACGAAAACAAACAGGGTGAGGAGCCGGACCACCCAACATGCACAGCTCCTCTCTCTCTCTCTCTCTCTCTCTCTCACACACACACACACACACACACACACACACACACACACACACCCTTTATTAGGCTGTACACTCCCTCTGAAACTCCCTGTTACAGAACCTACATCGGTTCATCACAGCGCTTCACTTTTAATTAACACAGAGACAGAAGTGCAGACTGGCAGAGCGCGCGACTGCAGGGGAGAGAACGTCAACATTCACTCTGGAGTGTGTTGTTACCAGGGCCGTTCAAGTCAAAGCGGGACTTTCCATCGTACAGAATAACAGAACAGTTCTGAGAGTAAAAGCACCACTTATTCCTCTATACGAGTTTCACTAGCGCTTAGATACCATCAAGGTAGAAACACCGGCCTCCCAGGAACTCCTTTAATGTGGAACTGGATTGGAGTGAGGTCAGGACTGTTCGCGGGTGTGGCAATTTGAACGCTTATAGTGATCAAACCAAGCTGTTTCCTTTCCACTAAAGGAGTTCCTGCGAGGCCGGCGTTTCAGACATAAAGCAGGCAGTCTGATCATGAAAACTTTCTACCTTGATGGTGTCCAAGCGCTAGTGAGACACTGGGATAAGTGCATTAGTGTATCAGGGGATTATATAGAGAAATAAAGGGAAAAGTCCCGGCTTGACTCGAACGCCTGTTTCAATAAAATAAAAAAAATAACTTCCTTGCAATTAAGTGATTTGCTGTGTCGATAAATTATTGTCCTATTTATAGATATTTTATTTGGTGATTTTTTTAACACTCTATAAAATCAACAAATTTAATTAACTAATTAATTAAGAAAACAAATTAAACGCTAGCTTCTGCAAGTCATACATTAGGACCATTGTGACTAAATTAATTTTAAATTGTTAATATTTCTCAGTCATGTCGAACAATTAAATGCATCGCTGTCTTGATAAAAAAAAAATTATTTGAGGTGACATGATTACGTAAGATCGAAATCGTATTGCCAATATTTCTATTATTTATTTGTTTATTTATTATTTAATTTTTGTTGTTGTTGAAGTTTTCAGCATTACATATCTCATTTCCTCTTTATTAAATACAATAAATTCTGGAAAGCTCTGTAAGACCAGCGAGCGCAGCAGGAAGCGAGTACTCACGTATAACGGAGCTTGCTTTGGGTTTAGCTTCATGGCATCGGTCACTGTAGAGACAGGAACAGAACATTAGCCGCGTCAAACTGTTAGCGTTGGAAGCAAAAAACAGATTAACAACTAGAGAGGTACATTTCCTGAAGAATAATCTAATAAGAACACTTATTACAGTGGAACCTTGGATTGTGAGCAACTCGGTCTGCTTTGCAAGACGAGCAGAATTTTAATGATATACGAGCACACAGCGGACTCGCGGCAGACACACAGCGGACTCGCGGCAGACACACAGCGGACTCGCGGCAGACACACAGCGGACTCCTTAGACAGACTTCACACAGATAACTGAGGAAAGAGTCTGAAACAGAGATCAGTTACTGTATATATAAAACACGCCGACACCCCTCCCCACACCCCAAACACACATGGACTTGAATCTAATCAAACACAAGAACAAGTACACACTACACTCCATCAGTGTGCGAGACCAACACATTACAGACACACAACCATCAGGCCTGCAGTGACCTGAAGTGACCTCTTCACAAAAATAACCAGCAGGTCTTCTGCCTGTGATCCCGTCAGCATTTTACTGCAGTGTAACTAATAATCAGCGTTAATGGAGTAATCTTATGGCTAATCAGTGTGTGTGTGTGTGTGTGTGTGTGTGTGTGTGTGTGTGTGTGTATTACATATAATTGTATTATTACTACATTACCCAGAATACACTGCCATAACCCGCATAGACACTTTTATGAGTAAGACTTTGAATGTAATCACTTGGACAAATAATGTATAAATAAACATCACACTGTGTGTGTGTGTGTGTGTGTGTGTGTGTGTGTGTGTGTGTGTCACTCTGTTGAATGTCACAGTTGGATGCCAAGCATGATACCCACCTGTTAGCGGCACAGAGCCTCGCCCTGCTGAGAGGAAAATCTCAGCCAAAAATACACGCAAAGGCAGGCGCGCGCGCGCACACACACACACACACACACTAAAATAACCCCCGCGTGAGATACACTCATGCATGACGCATGTAGTGTGACTGTAGTGTTCGAGTGTGCGTTTCTGTCCGTTTCTAATAATTAACAAACATGTGCTTAAATGTGTATGAATTAAACGATGGCGTTCAGTTAAGCTAGCGGAGCATCGCGCACGTTACTCATTATTAATGATGTATCCTCTATAACGTCCTCTACGATCTGAGCTAGCAGCAAATAAGCTAATAATACGTTGTACCGCTGTATAGTATTTCGATATAGATGTATAAAATATCTACCTCAGGGTTTAGTCAAAATGTACAATATTCTGGATTTTTCAAAACATTACATCAGGTCATGTCCTGGCTAACTGCTAGCAAATTAGCTCACATCATCGTACCAGAGTCTCTTTATTCTCTCTTTATTTTGCAGCACACAGAATTGCGTTTAACTGTAACCATGACGACCAGCACCTGCTCATCACAGAGCTGTTTGATGATGATAAGATCAGTTTCGCACAAGCTCTTCAGCTAAAAGCTTCCAGACACCACCGCTGTCGTCATCCTGTAAACACGCGCACATCACACACGCTCGGGCACAGAGGGGTGGAGTTTATATAGTGACATCACAAACTAGACACATGCTCCGCCCCCAAATAACATTCCACTCTGGAAGCTAAATCGCGGATCAGCGGACACGCGAGGACTCGGTGCTACTGCCGCATGGAGACAGGAAGTGATGTCACACATCGGGTAACACCCCCGGTCTGAAGCTCCATGTGGAGATTTTATCTCACACACATCAAATCAAAAGGCTATTGTTCTTTGTCTCTCACTCACACACGCGCGCACACACACACACACACACACACACACACACACACACACACACACACAGCCTTCAAGCCAGACACTTGTTTGGTCTGAGCCACACTAGCTGCTCCCTCCCTCCCATGTTCGTGCATGCATGTGTGTGTGCCTGTTCTCCCCGTGTCTGGTGGGTTTCCTCTGGGTTCTCTGGTTTCCTCCCACGGTCCAAAAACATGCAGATGAGGGGAACTGCCGTTCCCAAATCGCCCATAATGTGTGTGTGTGTGTGTGTGTGTGTGTGTGAGTGTGAGAGAGGGAATGTTGACCGGAGGTCTTACCATGGTCGTAAAATGAGAATAAACATGATGGTAACGATTGGCCTCCACGGTCCCTAGTTGGACTAGAGGTTCATGGATGGATGAATAGGCCACGCCCACAATGTTAGTGAGCAGTCTGACTAAAAATAAATAAATATACATGAGATCAGACGTTTAAAACCGTCTCCATGGCGACTCTGAGTTTAACAATAACACGCAAGCTTTACTTACAATGAGAGAGAGAGTGAGAGCTGCGTCACACGGCTAAAACTGCTCCTGATTCACGCTGGAACAACGCATGAGAAATTATGCCAATACACACACACACACACACACACACTGAGATATTGCAGTTAAATCTGAAACACCATGTTTAATAATGTTACAGAAGAGTGACTGCAATTAGAGCGCCATCACTCTTTGTGTGTGTGTGTGTGTGTGTGTGTGTGTGTGTGTGTGTGTGTGTGTGTGTTCCACATCAGCCAGAGTCCGTTTGTTTGTGGTTGGCATGGTGATCCAGACACAGCTGATTGGTAGACTTCCAAGACACCAAGTAGAATCACTCAGATAAAACACACACACACACACACACACACACACACACACACACACACACACACACACACACACGTCATGGGACTGATTTACAGGTTCAAAAAAAGAAAAGAAAGAAGTTGCTTGGAATGGTTCAAGGACTGATTCCAGACTCATTATTCTTAGTCGCTCGTTAGTCGCTCGTTAGTACCTGCTGAAGAATGAGACGTCACACAATCCCTTCTTCTTTTCTTAAAGCAGAAAATGATTTCTGCGCTATTTTACAGCTCGGTGCTCTGCCTGTGCCACGCCCCCTCACAGTGGACTGGCTTATTCGCTAATCATTAGCTACTTTACCATGTCTTGCATTAGCAGAACTTAACCTAATGTGAAAATCCCATTATTCTGCATGACAGAATGAAATGATTTTTATTAAAAGAGAAAAAAAAAAAATCAGCCTGAACCTGCAGTACTAAATATTAAAATACCCTGAACATGTGCTGAGTCAGGTCTCACCTACAGATCAAACGCGACACATCTGTATCTCTATCAAACTCAATCATCACCACTGGAAAACACAGCCGCTGTTAGCCATTAGCACTGTGCTAATCGTTCATGCGGTCATTCCTGAGATTCCTCTGAGCGGAAACGTGTTTTTTTTTTTCCACTGACACGACCTTGAGGTGAGCAGCGAGGTGAAACTACAGAGATTACGGTTACTCAGCACAGAATAAAAAGCAGTCAATATTTACAGAGCGCTGAACCACTGACCTGATCACCACCTTCACCCGACCTCCCGCACTTTACTACAATTAATGTTTAAGATATTAAAACTGCACACAACTCAAAACAAATAGCGAGACAGCCAATTAACCTTCTCAACTACTAGCGATTGTTCATGTATTCAGAAAGTTTATAATTGTATAATACTGGCCTTAAGTTATTAAATAAACTATTTAGCAAGTAGCTGTAGCACACTACTGTAATTAAAATAAATATCTAATACCTGTAAGTAATAAATAGTGGCAAATTAGCTAGCAAAGTGATTAGCAGCTTTCAAAAAGTACAAATTCCTGTAATTAATTAGCTTCTAAATACTGGTTAGTGAGTAATATCCAGCAAGCTAGAACTACTGAACCATTTACTAAAGCCTCTTTAACAGTTATTTATTTAGATCAGCATATACACACGTGGACAAAATTGTTGGTACCCTTCGGTCAATGAAAGAAAAACTCCCAATGGTCACAGAAATAACTTCAATCTGACAAAAGTAATAATGAATAAGAATTCTATGAATGTTAACCAATGAAAGTCAGACATTGCTTTTCAACCATGCTTCAACGGAATTATTTTAAAAAATAAACTCATGGAACAGGCCTGGACAAAAATGATGGTACCCCTAACTTAATAGTTTGTTGCACAACCTTTCGAGGCAATCACTGCAATCAAACGATTCCTGTAACTGTCAATGAGACTTCTGCGCCTCTCTGCAGGTATTTCGGCCCACTCCTCATGAGCAAGCTGCTCCAGCTGTTTCCGGTTTGAAGGGGGCCTTTTCCAGACAGCATGTTTCAGCTCCTTCCAAAGATGCTCAATAGGATTGAGGTCAGGGCTCATAGAAGGCCACTTTAGAATAGTCCAATGTTTTCCTCTTAGCCATTCTTGGGTGTTTTAGCTGTGCGTTTTGGGTCATTGTCCTGTTGCAAGACCCATGACCTGCGACTGAGACCCAGCTTTCTGACACTGGCCAGCACATTTCTCTCTAGAATCCCTTGATAGTCTTGAGATTTCATTGTACCCTGCACAGATTCAAGACACCCTGTGCCAGATGCAGCAAAGCAGCCCCAGAACATAACAGAGCCTCCTCCATGTTTCACAGTAGGAACAGTGTTCTTTTCTTCATATGCTTCATTTTTCCGTCTGTGAACATAGAGCTGATATGCCTTGGCAAAAAGTTCCATTTTTGTCTCATCTGTCCATAGGACATTCTCCCAGAAGCTTTGTGGCTTGTCAACATGTAGTTTGGCATATTCCAGTCTGGCTTTTTTATGATTTGTTTTCAACAATGGTGTCCTCCTTGGTCATCTCCCATGTAGTCCACTTTGGCTGAAACAACGACGGATGGTGCGATCTGACACTGATGTTCCTTGAGCATGAAGTTCACCTTGGATCTCTTTAGAAGTCTTTCTGGGCTCTTTTGTTACCATTGGGATTATCCGCCTCTTTGATTTGTCATGAATTTTCCTCGTGCGGCCACGTCCAGGGAGGTTGGCTACAGTCCCATGGATCTTAAATTTCTGAATAATATGTGCAACTGTAGTCACAGGAACATCTAGCTGCTTGGAAATGGTCTTATAGCCTTTACCTTTAACATGCTTGTTTATAATTTTCTTTCGAATCTCCTGAGACAACTCTTTCCTTCGCTTCCTCTGGTCCATGTTGAGTGTGGTACATACCATGTCCCCAAACAACACAGTGACGACCTGGAGCCCTATATATAGGCCCACTGACTGATTACAAGATTGTAGACACCTGTGATGCTAATTAGTGGACACACCTTGAATTAACACGTCCCTTTGGTCACATTATTTTCAGTATTTTCTAGGGGTGCCATCATTTTTGTCCAGGCCTGTTCCATGAGTTTATGTTTTTAAATAATTCTGTTGAAGCATGGTTGAAAAGCAATGTCTGACTTTCATTGGTTAACATTCATATAATTTTTTTTTAATTATTACTTTTGTCAGATTAAAGTTATTTATGTGACCATTGTGAGTTTTTCTTTCATTGACCGAAGGGCACCAACAATTTTGTCCACGTGTGTAATATATTAAACTACTAGCTAGCAACATATTCAAAACCTTCTGAAATTGGACAATAGTAAAATTCAATAATTATATATATTTAACTAAGCGAATAGCAATTTTCAAACTTGCACGCTACTGTAAATAAATACAAAAACACAACTTGAAAGCTTCCTAAAGTTTGTCAAAGCTGTTAAAGGTTTAAAAAAAAATTTTTAGCTAACTAAAAATGCAGCAGTTAAAAAAAATATTACATTAAATTTATGTAGCGGAATTAAATATATTAACCACCATTTAGTAATTTATTTAGCTAGCTAGGTAGCTAAGCGTTTAGCACTATGAAAATTCTACTGTTGTTACACAACTACTAATCTACTGTTTCTTAAGTCATGCTAGCTAAGCATTTAGCATCTTCAAAAATCACACAGGGCTGTAATTCCATTAAGTACCTATCCCTAGTTAGCAAGTGACATTGGCCAACTAGCTAGCCTAAGGGATTTATAGCGTTCAAAATTAAATGCTGCCGTAATTAGCTAGCTTCTAAACACTATTTAGCAATTTTTTCAAGCTAGTTAGCTAAGCGACTAGCAGCTTACATTAAGCTTCTTAAATATTAAGTAAAAATAGCGCTTGTGCTGTTACCAGGTCCTATAAAAAATTTAAAGTTGAACTCATCACCAATGTAGGAAATTTTAAATCTAGCTAGGTGCTACCACTACCTGCGAAAGGAGTGTGCGGTCAACTCGCTGCTGCTCCTCACTCCACTCCAATGTCGCTTTAGACGCGTCACAACAGTCTGATCCGGGGTCTCAGCAGCCCTGCGCTCAGAAAAACACTCGTTTTCGCTGTAGATGAGGTTTAGAGTTCCGGTCGGTGAGGAGCACAGCAGTGGTGTGTCAGAGGATCGCTTATGACACGCTTACAGTGCAACAGAGAAGGTGATGATGGCGCGGCCCACCGTCACGTTCAGGTGTGGAACGTCTGAGACACGTCGGTTACAAAACTACCTGCGCAAACTAAAAATAATTGTTTTGTTTTACATATACCGACTGTATATAAATATAAATATGATAGATAGTAGCTAGCAAGCCCGAAATGTTAGCTACTGAGTTATATTTAAAAGATCTGCTTGTTATTGAAATGCTAAATTAGCTTAATTACACAACCATGCTCGCCCACAAAGTCACAGTTTCTTCCAAAAACTATTTTAAAACTTGACATTTACACCTCAGATAGGAAGGAAAAAATCTACAGGGAATAAAAATTTTTTTAAAAATCCAAGTCTGTGTGATCAAAGCGTCGTGTGAGCAGCGATTCGTGAACCGGGACTCCCGAAAGGAAACGTCTCAGCGTTATTAGCAGCAATGAGTCAAGCGTCCCGTGAAAGAGCCCTCATTAGAGCTCATTTAAAACACATTCACAGTCCGAGAGGAGATAAGTGAACCCTGGACAAAAGAACAAAGACCGAACGCTCGTACCCGCCCCGAAACGCCAGCGCGCAGCTCGTCCTAATCAGTCACATGATCTCCAAATTATCAGACTTTTTTTTTTTTTTAAATCACGGTATTCAAGAGTCCATCAGAGGGCCAACCCACGTGAGATGTTTTCTGCGAGATAACGTCAGAGAGGCCAGACTGAGGAGGTGTAGAGAGGACAGAGTGTGAATATATCAGTAGAAGGATGCTGTGGTTGGAACTGCCAGGCAGGAGGTCTAGAGGAAGAACAGAGAGGAGATTTATAGATGCAGTGTGAGAGGACATGAAGTATGTTGGTGCGAGAGAAGAGGATGCAGAGGACAGGGTTAGACGATTAGCGGCAGATGATTTGCTGTGACGACCCCTGAAAGGGAACAGCCGGAAGACAAAACGTAGAAGCTCAGAAGACATGGATCAAAGGAACACCAAAGGCAACCAGTGGGCAGCGACATCATATATAACCCAAATCACTGGTTTAACTAGAAATTAGCAAACCACAACAGCAGATAAGCTTTAGCCTGCTAACTGCTAATGGTATATTCTTAGCAGTAGCTATTAATCAAATGCTAGCAATATTACAATAAATTTATAAAAAAAATAAAAAAAAAAAAAAAAGAAAACAAAAAAAGAAAATGTGGCCTTTGTTTCTGTCGGTCATAATGAAGGGGGCGTGGCCTACACATTTGAAACAAGGTGTGTGTCAGGTTAACTATGTCTGCCAAAGCTGGTGAAGGAGGCGTGGCCTCTGTTCCTATGCATCACAGAAAAGGTGTGGCTTCTGTCTCTGTAACAAAGGAGGCGTGGCTGTTGTCTATTAATATGTTAATTATATGTAAGGAGGTGTGGCTTCTCTCTCTGTGGCGAAGGAGGCGTGGCTGTTGTCTATTAATATGTTAATTATATGTAAGGAGGTGTGGCTTCTCTCTCTGTGGCGAAGGAGGCGTGGCCTGGTCTTTAGGCCTAGGCACTTTAGAAAGACAGATTATTATTATAAAGTTATATATAAAAACTAAAACTTGATGGAAACATGTGAGAGTGTGTGTGTGTGTGTGTGTGTGTGCGGAGAGAGGAAACAGACCAGACACACCTCTCTATTAAATACGCAGATGTTCACACACACAAAGAGTGTTGTGTTCTCCGCGCAGCTCCACTCACAGGTCACTAAAGGTCAAATGCGTTCGGCCGTCAGCAGCTGAGCGGAGCGTTAATGTCTGCAATGTTCTGTCCCGGGTCTGTCCTCAGTCTCACAGCCTTATAGTGTGTGTGCGCGCGTGTGTGCGTGTGTGCGAGTGTGCGTGTGTGCGAGCACTCAGGTGGGATGATTCAGAGATTTACACACTGGACTTCTGTGAAAAATGTAAAGTTTTTTGTGTGCAAAGTAGCCTGTGTTTCTCCTCCCACTCACACGCACGCACACACGCACACTGCAACTGTGGCCGACAAATGAACAGTTGTATTGGCTCAATGCATGTACAACACAACTTCAAATTTATCATAAATAATTTTATTTCCATAATAAACAAAATCTCTTGCAAAGGCAGCAGGACTGCAGAGGGACAGAGACGGCGAGAGACACAGCGTACTCAGGCCACGAGGACAGCATGTCTAAATAGAAAAACATAGACGCGCACAAATGACGTTCAAAATGCAACATGCACGTGTAACGTGGATACAAACGCGGAATGTAGTCGTGCGCGATTATGTAACATCCATTCTACTGCACGGACACGACAACGATAACATCAACATGCAAAAAGAGAGCCGCGCAGGAAACATGAGGACGGAGCGCAAACATGCAGCATCACATGTGAAATGCAACATGAGCGATGTTAAAGTGAGCGTGCAACATGAGCACGCAGAGCGGTAAATTAACGTTAACGTGAAGGCGCAAAATATATGTTGTAGATCGATTCGTGACATTAACATCAAATTTCAACATGAGCATTTAATTACAACAAAAAGTTTAGTGCAAGTCTCGAAAACCTTAGATGCAAGTCTTTAAAATGAACAAACTTTCAACAAGTCACTAAAACCTCCTGACATTAGCGTAAACTTACATTAGCGCACCGTAAGAATGCAACTTAAATGAAACTAAACTAGAAATATCCGTCGTTAGCAGTAACACGCAAAACAAACTCGCTACGAAAGCGCACAAGAAAACAGGCAAAACGATTTAAACAAAGTAAAGTTCAGTCGGCATTTCATCAGCAGCTGGTGGAGCTTCTGGTCCCGGAGTCTGTTTCTGCTCTTCCAGAAAAGCCCGGGACGCCGCGCTTCACCGCTCAGAGCAACAAAAAGAAAAGAAAAGAAAAACTCAACTCTGAGAAATCTGCGGTTTTCCACTGCGCTGTGGAAACAAGGGTCTGAATCTCAAACACGCACATCAGATCACCAGTAACATCAGCGCCAGTAACGACTCCTAAACTACAACGGAAAAGACGTCCAGCCCACGCTAACAACGATTACTCAGCGGGTTTGGACGGAGCTCGCGTTCCCAGGATTAACTCCGTCCCTTTGGGAAGGCAGCGCGAGGACAGCGGAGATCCGGGGGTCTTTATTTTAGAACATCAGTAAAGATTAATCGCAGCGTTCCGTTCAACAGAGTCTGGTCATCGTGGTGGAAATAAAATAATAAACAAACAGCAGTGACGTTACGACCCGAACCTGAAAGGGAAGAGAAACTCGGGGAGAGAGAGACAGAGAGGAAGAGAGAGAGACACATGTATAAGAGTGTGAGCGTGGAGCAGTTATGCGTGTTGAGAGAGAAACACACTCCATCAAGCTGCAACACGAGATAAATTTAACCTTCACTAATGAGAAGCGTCTCTGCAGAACCACGCAGTTTAATATGAAGTGGATTCTCACAACCACGCTCAGAACCACAACAACAACACAAAGCCGCAGCACGACCATGTTCTAGAGCCGCCAAATTGTCTGGTCTTTCTGTGTTTTCATGAATAAATCACATGACATTGTGTGTAAAACTATAACTAAATAATTAAACTAAACTAAATAACTCCAGGAATGATTATAAAGCTGCATGCGGTAGTCCAGAAGACCGGAAAGGTCACAGGTTCTGACCCGACACGGTGCGATGAGAGACGTGTTGTGAATGCTGTCAGTTCAACTAAAACCTTAAAAAAAAACTAAAACCTTAAAAACTCGCGTTTTTTCTTTACGCGAGTCAGTCGATGCTAAATGTTTGGGGTTATTTTTGGAGAATAATATAAAAATTTTTTTTAAAAACCCAGTAAACTAAACTTCTTACCTTACGTCACGCTAACGCTAGCAAGAGAATGAGTTCCATTTGTAGTCTGGCGTTTGTGGGCGTGGCCTAGCTAGCATTCCCCTTACTTCCAGGTTGAAACAGTAGCAGCTACAGTAAATACACACAATTCCTAAGAGTAGTAAATCAAACAGAAGTAAAATAACACACTAGTAATCAGTATAAACGTTACTGGTGTGATTTACTTTACACACTCGGCTTTGTACGCGCATCGTTCTCACGTTAGATTAGCAAAGCGGGCTAACCGCACTAGCTACGTACACGCTCACCAGAGACAACAAGCGTCTCTACTACTTCACTCCAAACTCTTTGTAATGTCTCTATACATTTAATGAGAGATTGTGTGTGTGTGTGTGTGTGCGTGCGCGTGCGCGTGTGTGCGCGTGTGTGTGATAACCGCAAACTGAAATGTTGACGATCTGACAGCGCCGTGTGTTTGACACTGAAAACAGAATGACTTGGTATTATTTCTCTATTAAAAGCCGTTTAGCTAGCTTGATTAGCTTTAATTACTTACGAAGTAACTTTCAACATATAAAGCTCCGCCCCATACACTCAACCTCGCCGCTTATAGTTTCTATTGTTATAAAGTCAACACTACAGAGACGTCTCTATGCATTGTGTGTGTATATACAGCATATTAAGCGTTTCATCATGGAACGACACATAATAACCAAGTTCCTCCTCTATGACTACGCTAACATCCTGGTTCTGACCGCGTACAATGAACTAGCCCCCCATAACACCCACCTGATTCACGTCATGCGCTAATCCTGTACGATGATAGCTAACGTTTATCTGATTAATTACAGCGCTATCTTTTCCGGTAACTCCCCTTTGAGGTGTAGCACGTGTACATTTATTTAGTTTTTATGATAGCCATCTCGTAGGACCGATTCCGATAAGGGCGCTTTAATCAGACGCCGCAGCCTCCTCGTCTGAGTTTTAAGGGGTAAACTATGTGCTAAATGCAGCAGAAAGCGACTCGCAGAAAATAAACGGGAAAACCAAGCTCTCGCTCCTGCCAGCAGCCAAAGACCACAGAATGTGGAATGTGTGGAATTGGGATTGAGAGAGAGAGAGAGAGAGAGGGGAACGCGAGTGCCACAGCAGAAAGCACACACTCGCTCTCGCCATCTCAGACTGAGGAGATCTCACAATCATTATAAACTTCAGATTATTCATTTATTCCGATTTCTCAGAAACAATGTAAAAGTTTAAAAGTTGATTTGTAACTAATAGTTTGACTCAAGAACAAAACAAGACACCACAGGGAGGAGAATCACGATATTATTGACACGATATCATCGCGATACTCGGGTGCCGACTCGATCCGTAACGCGATTCTGAAACGATCAGCATTTCATTATTATTTTTTTTTCTAAATTTTGTTATAATTCTAAAACTTTGCAATTAATTTGCCTCTACAACCCTGGTGTGAATATCCAAGAGTGCCACCTGTAGGATTTTAGAGGAACTGCAACATTTTACTACCTCAAATCATACAAAGTATTATATTAAAAAAAATATATATATATATATATATATAAAAAAAAAAAAAATAAATGATTTTGAGTGGCATAAATGGGCATGAATACATAAATTAATTGCCCATTTATCACAAACAGCTACAAAAATTGGGTTCTGGACATTTTCTTTCTTTCTTTCTTTAGGATTTGTACTGCGTAGCTACAAGGTTACAGTAGCTATCTTTAAATCACATTAAATGATCAATAAAATTGAACCAAGTCTGATCTCCATGTCTGATTACACTCATCATGACATCATCAAATTTAAATTATTGCGCAATACTAGCGCCGAATGCATTTACATGTTTATGATGTAACTGAAAATTTGTTGATTTCGCACGTCAGAATTTTTCCACTACACCATTAATACAGTCAACTGTCAAAGAGGCAGAACCGACACGCGACGGCACAGGGCCAGCCGTTCGAGGCGGCAGCTCGGGTAGCGGGATGACGTTATGATTATAGACAGAGCGATGGTGTTTCTCTGGCTTTCAGCTTCCAGAAATACTTAACAGTCACTTAGCAGTGAACACGCAGAGTGTGAGGAAGCCTGTGAAATACAAATCTAAAAACAATCACTGCACTTTCTGTAACAGTGCCACCTTCTGTCCCGGAGCACAACCTCAAAACAAAATTTAAATGTTTGTATGTTGTTGTTTTTTTTGGTATAGGTTTATTCAACGTTTATTAGACTAGTCTCCAGTGTCAGCACTTTGTAAGAGAGGTTACTGCTCACAATGTTTGTTCTTGATGACATGTCTGTTTAAATTAATGTTTAAGCAAAAAAAAAAAAAAAAAACAGGAAAAAAAAAAGGGTGGTTTCAGCTCGGCTCAACTGTATTGTATTAACTGATTTCCCCCATTTTTATCCTCACAACTCTGAACTTGGTTTCTTTTCTTTTTTCATCAATATGTTCTTTAGTTCTTTTTTATTTTTGGTGTTTTGCAGATTTCAAGTCGCTCAATGTGACTGAGGAAGCGCTGGCAGGAGATCACTCACTTTCCTTACTGTACATTTAAACGTGTGAGTTTCTCTCTCAAGCCCTGGTTTAGAAAGCCCTGCCTCGACCTAACCAACACGACCAGAACCTCGTCTGGAAGTCTGGAACAGCGCTGGTGGAACATCTGAAAGTGGTTTGGGATTACTTATTAGCCATGTTAGCATGTCTTGGCTGATGTTTGAAATAAGATGGGCGTGTCCTGTTTGTGCAAAGTTCTCCTTTAACCACTGAGCTAACAATCAGAGCGGCGAGAGGGAACCAGTGTAAATAAAACCTTCAGCTGAACAGAACACGAATGCACGACCAAGATGCAGAGTTAGCACTGAAATGCAGAGTCCAGTTTATTCTCCTCACTTCCTCTTGGAATACACACACACACACACACACACACACACACAACCATCTGTTTTGTGTCCCGTCCTAAAGCGTGAGCCAAGTGTTTCAGCATAAGTGCCCCTCTTCACGAACACACAAAGGCCGGTCTTTCACACACTGAATGAGCCGACAGTGAGAGCGGCGTGGAGGCGGAGCCAGCGCGTTTCATTCCAGCTGAGACGGACCATGACATCATCGCTGCCTGACGTCCAAACCGACTGTTACAGGCAGTGTGGCGGTCACTGACGTGAGAAGCGAATGTTTCACAGAACATGAGAACGATAACATGTTGTTGTTTGTAGCTGTTTGTTAGCTGCTGAGGCATCAGAGGAATAAAACACTCAGCAGTAACATCTCAACATCACACACATGGACACACTGATCAGCACCGTGGAATTACTGCTTCATTCCTTAACTTTAGCTAACAATATTTCACAATAAATTCATATATATTTTACACACACACACACACACACACACACACACACACACACACGTATATATCTCTGTCCCCTGTGTGCGCCGTTTCTCCCTGTCTACAAGTGTGTTCCTCTGCTGAAGGTCAAGTCCAGTTTATTTATAAACACCCAAAATGACAAGCACGTTCCTGTAAGCTTTACAGACACTAACACGGAGGCGCTAACATCGTTAACATGAAGCAGGAAGAAAAGAGAAATTTATTGCAAAAAAAAATAAAAATAAAAAATCTCAGTGTAGTCCTTCTTTTGCTGTTTTTCTTTTTAAACTGTTCTAAGAGAAAAAAAAAATTGAAAAAAAAAATTTCATTTTTTAATAGAGGCTATATGACATTAAATGAGCTCCAGGTCCCGCCCACAGAATCACTGTAATCAATCAAAGCACAGTTCAGCACACAGTTCCCACCCACATCACTGTAACCAATCAGCGCATAGTTAACGCCCACAACTTCACTGTAACCAATCAGCACACAGTTCCCACCCACATTCACTGTAACCAATCAGCACACAGTTCCCACCCACATGATCACTGTAACCAATCAGCACACAGTTCCCACCCACATGATCACTGTAACCAATCAGCACACAGTTCCCACCCACATGATCACTGTAACCAATCAGCACACAGTTCCCACCCACATGATCACTGTAACCAATCAGCACACAGTTCCCACCCACATGATCACTGTAACCAATCAGCACACAGTTCCCACCCACATGATCACTGTAACCAATCAGCACACAGTTCCCACCCACATGATCACTGTAACCAATCAGCACACAGTTCCCACCCACATGATCACTGTAACCAGCTAAACAGTGGTTCCACCTACTCAGCCACTGTATCAAAACAAGTCACTGCCCCGCCCCAGGGCTCCTGCACCCTTCTTTGCAGTTTGGTTCCTCAGGGCACAAACTCCTAAACTCTAAAGCCCCGCCCTCCCTCACCCACTCACACTACTGTGTCTTTTCTGCTTTCATCAAATCTGAACGATCTGGGACGGACTGCAGCCTCCAGCAAAACCTCGCCCTCAACAAAAGTCTTTCGAAAGTTTCCACTATTTCATCCAGCTGAGGAACACAACTGGTAACACTTTCACCATCTCCAACTTTCTAAACACAACAAATCCAAAACGTGTGTGGACACAATGGAGGGTTTACACGAAACCCAAACCTGATCATCGTGCTGCTGAACACCACACGTGCAGCTGGTTAAGGAAAACCTGCTGGAGAGCCGACAGCGTAGCGAACGAGCCCGTGTTTCTCGGGGAAAGATCAGTCTAAAAGCCACGATACAAACAAGAACGTGTTTAATGGTAAAGCTGTGCACTCGAACACTGGACTGGAGGTCACATGTGACATGTGACAGGTTACAGGCAGGATTGGTAAGGTTACAGTTCAGTTCTGTAGAGACGACTTGAACCACAGGAAATGGTTTTCTCTCTGTAAACTTTGTGTTTATGTTTGACTGGCCAGAAAAATCCAATCATTAACCAATCAGCCCAGGGTTCCCTCCCACAATGTCACAGTAACCAATCAGACCAGGGTTCCCAACTTTTCTCAACACAGTTACATCTGTCTCCACAAAATAAAATCTTAGCCCCGCCCACATGGTCAACATGTCAAAACCGGTTCCTGTCCCATTACCACTATAACCATAACTAGTCTTGTTATAGTGATAAACAACAGGCGCAGTCCACAGTCGACGCTGATGCAACCAATCAGAACTCTGATCAAAGAGAAACAATTCAAAGAGAGTTTGAAGCTTTTAAACGCCTTTTTTCATTCCCAGAAGTTAACAAGTCTCACCATGTGTAGCTAAACGCGCCTGCTACGGAGGTACAAGAGTACAGTCTAAGAATATAACACACACACACACACACACACACACACGCACACACGCACACAGCAGTGGTTATGTTTGGATCTGCGCCGTTACATCCCTGGCATGGTTAGAATAGTTTCAGCAGCAGCAGCAGGCCTTTATATCAGCGAGACAGCGCCGTGTTCCCGATGTTCTCCTGATGAGTCCCACACCAGAACCTCATCAGCATGCGGACTCCTGCAGCTCGGTCAGTTCAAACAATAACCTAATCAACTCTTATGACCGATCCACATTACAGAGTCCAATCAGGAGCCCCCGGGGGCGTCCACATTTCTGTGTAGCAGGCAGGTCGGCATTCATCTCTCTTACCTGCTCAGGTGTGTCAAAAGAAATGAAAGTCTCACTGGGGGGTCTGTGATGGAATTCCTCTGGAGAATGTGTGATTAAAGGAGCGGCTCTGTGCTGAAACACTCATCTACGCTACAGCAGGGGGCCAAAAGTTATGAGAATGACACAAATATTAATTTTCACAAAGTCCACAAGCATTTCATAAGTCTCAAAGGCTTTTACTGACAATGACATTAAGTTTATGATGAGCATCTGCAGTGTTAAAGACTTCCACACTTCACCCTGACATGCCGTCAGTCACCTTCTGCTCCACATCCTGACTGATGGCGCGGCCCATCCTGACCTAATCAGTGCTGGAGTTTGTCAGAATTTCAGACAATTTTTCCTCAGAACACGGCCATGAATAACGAACGGTACAAAAACATCCTGCGAGAGCAACGTCTCCCCACCACCAAGCACAGTCTTGTGACGAACGACGCCTTCTCCAGCGTGATGGAGCTCCTCGCCATGAGGCCAAAGTCATAACCGAGTGTCTCGGGGAACAAATCATGGACATTTGGAGAAATCAACATGTCCAGGAAACTCCTCAGACCTCCATCACACTGGGAACTCGGGAACAAAAACCCAGAAATTCTGACAAAACTCCAGCACTGATTATGTCAGGATGGGCCGCGCCATCGGTCCGGATGTGGAGCGGAAGGTGATTGACAGCATGTGAGGGTGAAGTGTGGAGGTCTGTAATCAGAAGATCAACACTGCAGAGACTCATCAGTCTTCACAGCAACGTCGTGTCATTAGAGTAAAAGGCTGAAATCTGTGGGATTATTACTTCAGTACAGCAGAGGAACATCTGACACAAAGATCTAAACACACTGGAGCAGCAGAACTCTGGGAAAATTCACATCTGTGTCACTCTCAAAACTTTTGGCCCCCGGCTGCACGCGCCGCTGAGGCGCTTTGTTACATTGTTTCTGTCCCGGCGCGAGGAAGAGAAATGAGAAGAGTGAAGGTGTGTACCTGAGAGATCCTCATGCCTGAACCCCGAGCCGCAGGAGCTCCAGCATTCCTCCCTCGGTCCCCCTGTGTCCCCCCCTGTCTCTGTCTCTGTCTCCTTTCTTCTCCAGGCTTTGTGTTAGACTCCGCAGCCCGCAAGCTCGCGCATTGTCTCCTTCTCCTCCGCTCTGAAGCGCGCGCGCACACACACACACCGCTACAGATGTTTCAGTACACACACACACACACACACACACACAAGTTAAAGGTCTCTTCTCTCGGTGAGATTCAGACTCGCCTCGTGTCCCGAAACACGACAGAAATGGAACAAACAGCGCGCGCGAGAGAGAGAGAGAGCGCGAGAGACGGGGCGCGCGCGAGAGAGAGAGCGCGCGAGAGAGAGAGAGCGCGAGAGACGGGGCGCGCGCTCACTCCACGCTGCATTAAAACTCTCGGCTCTAAATCACTCCATATGGAACACCAGCGCGCCTCTAGCGGACACACCCCGCATCTGCACCATGAAGTCCAAAGAATTAGAATTATTCATAGCATTATTTATTTCAAATATATAGAGAGCTTTTTTTTTTTAAGGAAAGGAAGGAATCTTTTACCTCATTACATTATGGCACTGACAGTGTGTCCTCAAACATGCTCTATATGCATCAGGTCTGTTTTAAACGAGAATAAAACGTCACTTCCGGCCCCAAATTCAGCAACGCAACGGAAGACCCATCAGTTTATAAATCAGCGCTGTAACAGTGTTTCTGTGGTTCATCGGGTCTGATCTGCTTTGATCGTTTTGTTGATTGTTTCCTGTTTAACACTGACTCCTTCTGTCATGGTTTAATACATTTCCTGTCTGTAACAGGTAGTAAATAAAATAATTATAGGCGTGTGTTACATAATTAAATAATTTCAGTTCATGAATCAGTGTACAGTACAATAAATATACATTCGTTTGGTATTTGTATTATGTTTCTTAATAATAATATATAAGTTAATAAGTCAGAAACTGGACAAATAGAGATAAAAACAAGTCAACATCCTGTTACATTCATGTCAGACTTACCCACGTACAAACTACAAGTGTTTTTAAAATGACAAGAATGTAATTTAATAATAAATATGTTTTCCTCTGAATATGCCTTATGTGAATGAGTACATTCATTTGAACTTACACTGATCATTTAAACTGGTTTATACTGGTGTTTTACTATATTGGTATTTGTTAGACTTATTCATTACTATGTTATAAGAATTAAACATATAAAAGCTTGTGTAAAAGTTCAACATTATAATCTGCCTTTATTTTATTTATTCCAGGTGAATTATTTATTTAGGTCCATGTGAGTGATGATATTTTACTGACATCTAGTGGCCGAACAGGGAAGCACCGCCTTACACTGAGGGGTTTAAACTGCAGGTTCCTGTCAGACGTTTTTGGGCCTTTAATGTAATTTCTCTTTTATCTGGAAAGCTGAAGTGATACTCTTTTCTCTAATAAAAAAAAAAACCAAACAGTTATGTGCCCTAAATATTTGTTTTACTATGTCCACATGTTCAGATACAGCGTTCACATTAATGATACGAGACGAGGTGAGGTTTCCATGTGGTGACGCTTTGCATTATGGGATCGATCCTCCGGTCTTGTTGTGATCCCTCTGCCCACTTGTTTATTAGTGATTTATTTACTCGGTCACATGAACGTACGACGCGCGCTGGTTCCTCGTTGTGTTTACGGCCATTCTGAAGTTCTCACACCCTCGTGTGATTTCAAAACTTTTAATACTTTTAATAATAAATTTGATGAGAATGTAGTTTACACTCTAGGTTCAGAAGGATCATATCAGTATCATATCAGTCGACACCAGAGTCTCATCTCAGTCCTCCATATCTCCTGCTTTTGCTTCCTGAATGTTTTTTAAGGCGCGCATTCTTTAGCAGTTTATTGCCCTGACACACACCTGACTCCGCCCATAAAGGAGTCTAAAGTGACTCGGACGGGTTTATCCAGGTGTGTTCGGAACAAGGAATTTATCAGGTCCATGAAGGAGAAGCTTCAGCTTTAACTATAACTAAAGAACCCTTATGTTGTAGATTTATGATCTTACACTTTTGTTGTATAGAACTGCTGGTTAAAATGGACTACAAGTCAGTTCAGCATGGTGGGTGCTCATTTTGTGCTGACGAAAGGATACGTCTCTCTATAATCCTGCACAATCCTGTATAGCTTTATATATGTTTAGAAAACGAATAATGGCTAAAATGCTCGGAGCTTTAAGGCCTGCAGAGACGACGGCTTAACACACGAGACGTGAAGTGAATTCTGCAGGTACTTCTGATCTAAAACGGGAGAAAACGCCGAGCCCCAAACCTCAGCAGCTCCCCTGAGCATGTGTGATAGAGTTTGGGGTTAAACCGGGACATTCAGGATTTCTCTCTTCTATAACACACTAAGGACTAACAAAAGGACTAAATGTGTGTTTTGTTCCTCTGCAGTAGGAGTCGTAGTAGAAGATATTTTACATCCTCGTGTTAAACACCGCTGAGTCTGATCTCTCAGGAACGCTGATCATCACTGAGAATAAGGGAGCGTCTAAAAAGTGCATGACCTGGACGGACGAGTAAGACATCCTAGAATAATACTGCAGGTTTTCAATACTATGAAATAACACATATGGCATCATGTAATTAAGTAACAACAACAACAACAACAAGAGTCAGTTGTTCCATTAAGACATGAAGGTCAGCTGTTTCAGCAGCTCAGCTGCCTCCTGTTACAGTCGGTGAGGAATAACCCGACGCTCCGAAGTTTTTTGCCTGTGCCTATTTTTTAGCCACATGAACCTGAGTCACATCCAGTTCTGAATCCACAGGGTTTAATATGAAGTTGGCTCCTTGCTGGCCTGTAACAGCTTCAACTCTTCTGTGAACGCTTTCCACAGTCCACAGGTTTAGGAGTGTGTTTAGGGAAATCTTTGACCGTTCTTCCAGGGAAGCGTTTGTGAGATCAGACACTGATGTTGGACATGGAGGCCTGGCTGGTTCCATCAGGTCGAGGTCAGGACAGTCAAGTTCTTCCACACCAAACTCGCTCACCCATGACTTTACGGACGTTGCTTTGTGCGCTGGTGCGCAGTCGTGTTGGAACAGGAAGGGGCCGTCGCCAAACCGTTCCCACAAAGTTGGGGGAAATTAAATTGTCCAAAAAGTCTTTGTATGTTGAAGCGTTAAGAGTTCCTTTCACTGGAACCGAGGGGCCGAGCCCAACTCCTGACCCAACTCCAACCCCACATCATAATCCGTCCTCCACCAAACTGTACACTTGGCACAATGCAGCCAGACTCGTGCTAAAGAGATAAGCGTGATTCGTCACTCCAGTAACACACTCTGAGGACGGCGCTCTCCGCTCCTTCCGCTCGCGCGAGCTCACAGACGCCCCTGATTGGTTGTAGAGCCGTGATTAATGTGGGAGGAGCATTAAGTACCTCTAGTCCCTCCCCTCTGAGAGAGCTCGGCCAATCAGCTCTCTCTAGACCTCCGGCTGCGAGAGGTTACAGCACCACCCGGGAATCGAACTCGCGATCTCCAGGTGATAGGGCGAGCGCTGCGCCACTGCGCCACTCGGAGGTGATTTTAAACACCTGTAATCATGGAAGTGGAACACCTGAATTCAATGATTTGTGAATACTTTCGGAAATATAGTGTATCTGTATCTGTAGATAGCTAGCTAGATATGTCACCTCGGAGTGTTTTATAGTGGAGTGTTTGTATCTCTCACAAACTGATCAGGCCTGAGCTATAACATGTATAACATGATCTATTTCCTCTACATGATCTAAAGTGATGACAGATGAGTGAAGGCGTCATTAAGTTTCAAAATGTTTTGAAATTCATGTCAGTCTCAGTAGTGAAGGAAAGGTTTTTCATTATGATGACAACACTGCACTACGTCTCTGCTAATCCCTCCTCTGTAACGCCTCTATACACAGTTAAGTTCTCGATCCCACGAGTCCGTCCGCGCAATCACGAGGAGTTGTTGCTTCATGGAGTCGTAGCTCATTTGCATAGAATTAAAAGTCCCGGTTGCTGATATCATGGACGTTATATAATATGTTTTTAAGGCTTACAAAGGCAGAGCAATTTTCCATTAGCATTATCAGTAACACTCCCTCTCTCCTCTCAGCGGTCTGTGTGTGAGCTCTGTCAGGTCGATAACGCTGAATTATTTATCTGCTACCAGCGCTCTCTGATGCTCAGTGAGGATTTTACACACTAAACCTCATCATGCACATTTAATAAAACATAGCTACCCAAAAAAAAAAAAAAAAAAAAAGAAAAGAAAAGGCTTTTTTTTTTTTTTACAGCTGCAAAATCAGTGCATCAATTAAATGAGTAGGATTTATGCTAAGGGTGTACAAACTTATGCACTTAAAGGTATTGTGCTACTTGTATTGAAACATGACATGCTTGACGTCTGAGACCTGTTTTTTTTTTGTTTGTCCAAAGCAAATAAATGTGTATATTAATCAATGAATTAGTCAGTTAAATAATTGGGGATTTACACACTACAATTAACCCTTAATCGAGGTGTGTGTAAATGTCTTCATGACCAAGAAATCCCCCCGCAAAAAAAAAAAAAAAAAAAAAAAAGACAAGCCTGTCATTTATTTTATTTATCCTCCTGTGCATATGTTAATAAACGCTTTAATCAGCTGTAAATCATGTTCGTGACACATTCACAGTACAGTCCATTTAGCCACGCCCACAAAACTCGCAGAGATCACAGAGAGCTCAGAATGAGAAAATGTTGCGTAACTGGTGAAAGAGCGCCACCTGGGTGCAGCATGTGCAAAATGATTCAGTAATGCAGTTGAGCTACTGCAGCTCTTGGCCATCAAAGTCACGAACCAACTCCATCAACTCCTCCCTCTTTTATAGGGCGCCATTACTTTTGTCCTTATTTTAAGATTTTGTTTCCTGTAACTAAGGATAAGGTTTCCAGGTTTCCCTCTGAATACAGAGCGCTGTGTGTGTGTGTGTGTGTGTGTGTGTGTACTGTACGGAGAATGATTTTTCATAAGTAAGGAAAAGCCTTCTGATTAGCATTCAGGCCTTGTAGAGACTGCATCAAGATTCTCTCTCTCTCTCTCTCTGCATCACTCGTTCAATCAGGAAACAACAGGGAGCTTCTCAGATCGTCAGATAACAGGTACGGCTTTTATATCCTATAATAGAGTTCATGTGTGTATGCGTGTGTATGCGTGTGTGTGTGTGTGTGTGCGTGCGCGTGCGTGTGCGTGTGTGTGTGAACCCATAAGTTATTCTGTGTAAGACATTAACTTGCAGCATTAATTCTATCCCCACCCTTCGTTCTTTATTCCGTCACTTTGACTCCACCCCTCAGAACGTCGCTCCTGCGGTTACCTCACATTAACCACTCCCCTTCATTCTTCTTTCTATCTTCTCCCTTTAGCGCTCAACCCCTCCTTGCTGCTCCACCCCTCACATTAACTCCTCCTCTTAATTTTCCATTCTAGTTCCACCCCTGAGTCCCTACTGTAGCCCCTCCCCCACATTACACCTTCCCCTTCATTCTTCACTCTAGCTCCACCTCTTTGTTCTCCCTGTAGCCCCACCCCTCACAGTGGCTCCTCTCTGCGTTTCTCTTTCTAGACCCACCCCTTTGTTCCCACTATAGCTCCACCCATCGCATTATCTCCTCCCCTTCATCCTCCGAGTTCGTTCCACCCCATTTATTTGTTTCGCATAAATAATGAACAGCAAACCATAATTAAATTCGCTAATTCCATCCTGAGCGCTAACACACAGAGTCAGCCGTGTAATACACACATGACTGTTAATGTGCCTGAATTATGATGAGACGCTAACAGAATTGAGTTTTACAAGCTTTTACTCGCTGCTGGTCATGTGACCTCTCTACGAGCCTCAGGTGGCCTTAAACGACTTTAAATTAAACACTGGTTCCTTCAGGATCATCAGGATGAAAAAAGAAAAAAAAAAACCACATCTGTGTTATAATCAGTCTTAGCGCTTCTCTTTTAATCTCCAGGTTAAAAGCCTCTGCTCAGCCTGCACTAATCGTGTGTGTGTGTGTGTGTGTGTCAGATATGTGTGAGCGCCACCGTCTGACCGTTTCATTGAACAAGGACGAATTTACATTTACTTTAGTGAAGTACGACACAATTCGTTAATCATTGATACGATCACCGTAGCAGATTATCCAGGGAGTGAATATTTTAGAGAGGACTCGAGTCAGGAATCTGAAGTTTCCCTGTAAGTTGAGTTGAGTTTTTGTCCACTCAGTGGAGACGCTTTCTTTCTTTGCAGCAGAGCACATCAGATGAACCCCAGCGCTGCAGGGGTTTCATTAATCAGACAAATCACAAGTAAAAGTGGAGTGTTTGTGTTTACAGCGCTGGTCTAGAGCTCGGGTCGTTAACCTACATTCAGCCGGGGATCCTGAACATACCGTCTCATCCTTACAAGCGTCCAGCGTAATACAGTACGCCACGTATTTCTAACACATTGCATTATTCAAATGTGTATGTATGTGCAGTATGTACTGGAGGTCTTCAAGTAAAACTAGTAATGTCTCTATATAATCGCCTGATACACTGATGCACTGATCACAGTGGGTCACTGGCGCTTGGACACCATCAAGGTGGAAAGTTCCCTCAGTACGCCGGAGCCGTGATCGGACCGTCTGTCTGATTCACTCCCACTTCTACTCCAGTGAAATCTGGCAACCTCGCGAGGTGTGAGCTGCACGAAACCGCCTCTGAATACCAGGAGCTTGCCTTGTGTAAATTCTAACATAACTTTTGATCTCCGAATAATAACCAGCGTCTGTAGTCCAGGACTTTTCTTTTAGATTCTCTTCCTCTTTGGATCGTTAGTGTCATCATTTGTTCATTAAACAAACACAGCATGACTATTAAACATTCATGTTGGGAAAGTAATTAGCAAAAGCACTTACTCAATGCGGTTTAATAATCATAATGGCACCCACTGCCACGCCCACCCTCCTTCCTGATAATCCAGCGCGCTCTGTCAGATGTAGATTTATACAGCTCTAGACTTATTAAAGCGAGAGCGTTTGAAGCGCAGTGACCGCAGAGCGGGTGATTGACAGCTCAGTCGTCTCGACGGGTTTCTGAAGCTTCAGAATGAACCGTTCATTTCCATCCAGTTAAAGTCACTGATCCTTTAGTGAAGAGAAAAAAGGAGATTCCTTAATACATCCAAAAGACAAACACAATTTTAAGATAATTTATTCCGAATAAAAGTAATGGCACCTTACAAAGACAGAAGGAGTCAGTGTGTTTGTGTGTGTCTGTGTGTGTGTTAGCTAATGTTCTGCTCTGCGTTACCTGCATTACTGGATGATTAAGTGCACACACACACTTTTAATGTTTAGTCATTTTTTAAACACCTCTCCATGAGCATGGCCTTTTATGGTGTTTAATACATGTTTAATACTTGAGTGAGTTTGAGTTCAGGTCTATGAAACTGAAATGAAACCTCTGTGCACATGATTCATAAGTCAATTTCATCATCACCGCTCTCACCCTCCGCCAACGAGATTGTGATGATGATGATGATGATGATGGTGTTGATAATGGTGATCATGATAATGATGATGGTGTTGATGATGATGGTGTTGATAATGGTGATCATGATAATGATGATGATGATGATGGTGTTGATGATAGTGTTGATGATGATGATAATGATGATGATGATGATGTTGATGGTGTTGATGATGATGATGATGATGATGGTCTTGATGATGGTGATAATGATGATGGTGTTGATGATGATGATGTTGATGATGATGGTGTTGATGATGATGATGGTGATGATGATGATGATGATGGTCTTGATAATGGTGATCATGATAATGATGATGGTGTTGATGATGATGGTGTTGATAATGATGATGATGATGGTGTTGATGATGGTGATGATGATAGTGTTGATGATGATGATAATGATGATGATTATGATGATGGTGTTGATGATGATGATGGTGATGATGATGGTCTTGATGATGGTGATAATGATGATGGTGTTGATGATGATGATGGTGATGATGATGGTGGTCTTGATGATGGTGATAATGATGATGGTGGTGATGATGTTGATGATGGTGTTCATGATGATGATGGTGTTGATGATGATGATAATGATGATGATTATGATGATGATGATGGTCTTGATGATGGTGATGATGATGATGGTGTTGTTGATGATGATGATGATGATGTTGATGATGATGGTGTTGATGATAATGATGGTGTTGAAGATGATGTTGATGATGATGAAATGAATGTCACAACACAAACCTACAGCTCAGTCTATGTTTAGTGTTTACACCAAGCTCCTGTCTCATCCTCAGTTCCATGTCCGACTCTTCATCACCTCTCTCGTCCAATTTTCAACATTTCTTTTGCATACTTTCTCATAAAAGTAAATAATGTTTTTTTTTTGTTAGCTTTTAATTTTTTAAAATAATTAAAGCTTTTTAAAAAATTATTCATTAATTTACATCAAACAAAAACTAACACAAACTTTCAAGCTCACACTTCTGATGAAAGTTGACAGCAGCCCTCAAAATGTTTTTAATGCTGTGAATTCATGAATGCTATACTATGAAAAAAAGATTCATTAACATAAATTTAATTAGGTATTAATTTCCTCATGCAATCTCAGTGATGTCAAGGTTTCGTAAAAACACACACACACACACACACACACTGAGAGTGATCTAATGATCTCTCTACATTGACTCCCCCATTATTTTACACTGGGGTTAGAGAGTAATACACCAGGTAGTAATTAAATTGTTTATTAGTTTAAATTCTTGAAATAAATAAAATCTTGGATCCTCTGATATGACAACATGTTAGTCTGGGCAGTGGGGCGGGGCAGGTGGGCGGGGCAGTGGGGGTAAATATAATCCCAGTTCAATGAAATTCATACAATTAACTTCCAATCAAGCATCGCCCATATTACTGATAAACCTTTCTTTTCATTTCCTCGACGGATTGCAGATTCAACTTTATTAATCCCAGAGGTACAGCACTTTGCTGTGTCACTGTTTAGAAAAGACAAGTGGAAAGCAAACACATCAACACACAGACAAGAAAAATTTAATAAAATCTAAATAAAAAATGAATAGGTCAGCTGGAAGGAGTTTTCTCATCTTCTGGAGCTGCGTTTAGTTCAGGACGTACGGTACTCGTCTCAGTGCTTTGAGCCAGAGCGCTCTTTACACTCCACAGAGCCGCGTTTTTAATCTCACCATCTCAAAAAACAGCGCTTTCCGAGCCTCTGCTTTGTGCCGCATCATCTCAGTGTTTCATCATCAGGAATCGATCAGAAGATAAAACCCGAGACGCTTCTGCAGCGTCTCCCATCCATCAGTCTCCAGAAAAGCCCAAAGCGCTTGTGCAGAGCAGGACTCGCGCATCGACTGCGACAGAATCAATCGACTCGCGCGGCTTCTCTAATACACAGCCGTCTGTCGCACTGACGGATCAGATATAAATCAGACTCTGATAACACGGCTTTATGAAAACGGGTCAACAGGACAGAGGGAAAAAACTAATAAAGCCATCTCATGTTCTTTTATTTAAGAAGAAGAGACAGAGAGAGAGAAGGATCGAGACATAGCACCTTGGTCCTGGATAGGCAGAAAGACATACAGACAGACAGACAGACAGGCAGACAGGCAGGCAGATAGACAGACAGGCAGGCAGGCAGGCAGGCAGACAGGCAGGCAGGCAGACAGACAGACAGGCAGACAGACAGACAGACAGACAGACAGGCAGGCAGACAGACAGACAGACAGACAGGCAGACAGACAGGCAGGCAGGCAGGCAGACAGACAGGCAGACAGGCAGGCAGACAGACAGGCAGGCAGACAGACAGGCAGACAGGCAGACAGACAGGCAGACAGACAGACAGGCAGGCAGGCAGGCAGGCAGACAGGCAGGCAGACAGGCAGACAGACAGGCAGACAGATAGACAGGCAGGCAGACAGGCAGACAGGCAGGCAGACAGACAGACAGGCAGACAGACAGACAGGCAGACAGACAGACAGGCAGGCAGGCAGACAGACAGACAGGCAGGCAGGCAGACAGACAGACAGACAGACAGGCAGGCAGGCAGACAGACAGACAGACAGGCAGACAGGCAGACAGACAGGCAGGCAGGCAGACAGACGGACAGATAGACAAGCGTCTCTGTGTCATGCCCTGTGTGTTGTTGTTAATCCTCTTTTGTGAAGCAGTGTGTGGGATTAGAGAGTATAACACACTGTGTGTATTAATGGGCTAAAACTCGATTAGACCATTTGGCTCTGTGTGTATATGTGAGTGTGTGTGTATGTGTATGTGGGTGTGTGTTTGTGTGTGTGAATACTGAAGGAACACATTTTTCACTATGGAAGCAGATCAGTCTAAAAAATAATTCACGCAAAAGTCACGATGCACACATGCGTATCCCAATTCACGTGCGCAAAACCAAATTTTCACGTGCACAAAATAAATATATATATTCATAATATACGTTTCACAGATGCAAATGTTTAAAATTCACGAGTGCATCATGGACTCTGCATGTGAAAATCGTCTTTCGTGTGTGAATATCACTGGATTTGTGTGTGTGTGTGTTTATTTTTGAGACTTTGCTGGCAGCAACATGGGCCTCCGTTCTCTTTAGCCAATCAGATACGACCTCACCAGTCAACCAATCACAGCCCTCCAGGAGCGCCGCATTCAAGTAGCTCAGATCTGCACACCTTTAAAATGGAAATAACATTTTACCTCAAACCAGCACAGCGACCAAGAACATGATGCACGTCTAACTTTTTACTTTATTTCATAATGTTTCATTAATTAATTTCGCCGAAAATAAAACAGCTAACCACTTTATCATCTTTATAAACACTTAAGCTGCGCAAAGCTGAGCTACTTGAGTGCGGCGCTCCTGGAGGGCTGTGATTGGTTGACCGGTGAGGTCGTATCTGATTGGCTAAAGAGAACGGAGGCCCATGTGGCTGCCAGCAAACTCTCAAAAATACACACACACACACACACACAAATCCAGTGATATTCACACACGACAGACGATTTTCACATACACAGTCCGTGATGCACTCGTGAATTTTAAACATTTGCATTTGTGAAACGTATATTATGAATATATATTTATTTATTTTTTCTGCATGTGAGTGTTTTTTCTTTTTCTTTTTTTGTAATATATATTGTTTTTCATGCACGTGAAAATTTGGTTTTACGCACGTGAAGTGGGTTACGCATGTGTGCATCGTGTCTTTTGTGTGAATTATTTTTGAGACTGATCTGCTTCCATATATCACAGCTAGCTGAAAATACACACACACACACACACACACACACACACACACTGTCTCATTACCTACTGATAAATCACCATGATTATATTTGTATTAATATCCTAATCTACAGCAGGAATAACATCTGCAATAAAATCTGTAATATTACCCGTAATGACACCTGTATTATTACATATAATAACATGTGCAAAAATGCCTGTAATATAACATGTAATAACATCTGTACTCAGCAGGAATATTCACATTAATAACTATATCATCGTTATAAACCGCTCCACATCAATTAGACACTGCTAATGAGAATACAATTAGATTGTCCCCCTCTTTTACACACACACACACACACACACACACACACACACACACACACTGAGACTCCTCCCACACTCCGCTACCCGCATTGGCCATCTGTCATCTCATTATCATCTGTCTCTCTCTCTCACACACACACACACACACACACACACACACACACACAGAGCCACGCCCTCTCTCTCTCAGGATTTGTCAAGGATGTGGGAGAGCTGATTGTGGATGCACATTACCACTGTGTGTGTGTGTGTGTGTGAGAGAGAGAGAGAGAGAGAGAGAGAGAGAGGGGTTGGGCTTTAAACCTCCTCTTCTGGCCGTATGAGACGAGTCCTGCACCGTGTGTGTGAGTGTGAGTGTAAAATCAGACACACACACACACACTGGATCTCTCCACGTCTCCCCGGAGCTGTTTAAGGAAATATCGTAGCTTTCAGTGCAGTGCTGAGTGAGTGTAAATGTACGGTAAGATAAAAGTTGTCTTTCTGTTTATTTGTGTGTGTGTGTGTGTGTGTGTGTGTGTGTGTGGTGTTTATGGATGAGGGAAAGAGCGAGCTCGGGGCGGTGTGTACAGGAAGAGTGCTGCCCTGGGGCACGACTCGCTCCCACTAATGTAAAGTTGATGAAATATTAAAGACAAACAGGAGCTCCCTAAAGTGCTGATCTGAAATTTCTGAAGGAAAAAGAATACGTTTATAATATTTAATATGAATCAGAATTTCGTCCACTTCTGAAATATAACGCAGCCCCGGCTTCTGCTCTGATGCTAAAGGTTTGTATTTTTAGAAATAATCAATGAGGCTCCTCTGGTTACACTGCAATAGGGTCGGTTGTATAATACACACTTTCCACTGCGCCTTGTGGTGATGATGATGATGATGATGATGATGAAGATGTGGTGTTGTTATTGTTACCTCAGTGCTCCGACACTGGAGACTCCTTCCATAAACACAAAGGAAACCCATTTCTTCTTACAGAAAGCTTCACTGAGCGCGTGCGCTGTACACGGCCATGTGACACCAGAACGTCCAGACATCGCTAATATAAAACTGGACTGCTGTCAGGGCTGCAGTTAGAGCGAATTAATCAACACCTTCTGACCAATCAGAGAGCAGAACTCAGCAGCACTTTCTTCTCATTACTGATGTGTTCCTGCACTCATACACCTGACAGACTTTTATTTTATTTAGCGTGTTGGAGCGTTCATGAGACACCTACGGGTAGCGTCAGGTTCCTGTGCTCAGCTCGGTTCTCCTGCTTGCATGAGGGCGGAGCCGGGAACACCCCGGGTCACAGATTTGTCAAACGTAACAATGGCAGGATTGTCTTATCTCTGCTTATTTGTTATCTCTGAAACATTTCAGACTGACTTTGATGTTTTCCTTCACATGATGCTTAGCGTGATTTGACACGTTTCTACGTGTGTATTAGCGATTCAGTCGTGTTCAACCCTTGTAGATGTCGTAGGCTAACGCTCTGCATGGTTTGCTATCTTGTGCCAACTCTTTCAGCTCACTCATGTTCTCGCCAGCGTCCGCCTTGATGGTGCCGAGACAGCGAGTCCTGTGCGTGAGATCTTTTTCAAGCGGATTAGTACACGTTATTTAGTACGCGTTATTTAGTACGCGTTATTTGTCGGTCAGTCCCTGATGATTTTTTGCTCGCCAATAGCTTAAATTTCAGATTTTCGCAATCGAGCTCATTTTTGTTTGTCACTTTTGCCATGCACGGAATGCACCAAAGCTTTTTCCAGCACCACAGTTCAAAAGACTTTCTTCTGGCCGCCTGTTTCAGTGTCCAGGTCTCGGGCTTGACGAGTTTCATTTAGTTGCAAAATGTATAAACTTGCTTTTTAAGGCTGAGGCTTTGGGTTTGTTGATTTGGGGTCTGAGGATCTAAAACCTGTGCCAAGTTCTGTGCGGATTGGATGCTCCGCTGTGGCGACCCCGCGACGGGAGCAACTGAAAGAAGGTTTCTTAAATTTTCTCTTTTCCAGACCTTTCCCATGGCTTGGCGCTTCAGCCTAGCACTATTCTTCTGTTGATCTCAGGACTAGACTCTCCATCTGGGATGACCATAGACCCAAAGAAAATGAATCCTGTCCTACATTCAATGTCTTCTCCGCAAACCTGCCTTCATTTTCTTCTTTGACGTCTGAGAATATCTGTTTGAAGTCTTCTTCTGTTTCTGAGAGGAGAGTCGTATGGTCTGTGTATCATACAGTAGGTTGTTGATGATTCTGTAGGCATAGATGGTCGTCCACATTCTTTGAGCAATATAATTATTTTTATTATTTAATATAATTAACCGTGACTTTGTTGGCATGGAATTTAGTTGCACACTCACATTTAAGCACATTTTTTTTTAAACGTACAGCGACATCTGTTGAATTTTGAGATTAACTTGTGATTCTTTCAAGGTCGATTTTTGAGTGAAATAGGGGCGTGGTTCCATTTATATCTTTTCTTCCTGTGAGCCGATGGCAATGAAACAAAGCCTACATGCATAAAATGTTGTACTCAAGTAAAAGTATTGTTACTTCAGTGAAATTTTACTGAAGTACAAGTAAAGTTACCATTATAAAAATCTACTCGAAGTAAAAGTAAAAAGTAACTCATAAAAAATTTACTCAGAGTAAACATTACTGAGTAACTTTTTTTGTTTTTTAACAGCGGGGTGAGATGAGGCATTCTAGCGTAGTTCAAAACAGATGAGCAGATATAAATCTCAAACTAATTGTTTTTAACTGAAGGAACTCATTTGCAGGAACTCATTTGCATAATAAAGCTGTTGTCTTTCTTGTACTTGAAAATCAAAGTGGTCACTTAAATATGGCGTCACGTCCCAGTCTAGTGTCGAACGGTTCAGTGTTCTATTATAAACTGTATGGAAATGGTGGGATATGGCAGAAAGAACTAGATCCAGTCATTAACTGATGAAATAATGAGGTTTGTATTGCTTTACAAAAAATACACACACACACACACACTGAGGAGGATGAGATTCAGGGTGGACCCAGGCCAAAATAATAAACTAAATGGTATTTAGATTTAGTAGCTAGATTACCTGCAAAAAACAACAACAAAAAAAAAACACACAAACAAAACCACCAGGTCCCTTCCCTGACTCCCTAAACCAAAACCAGTGAATAAATTCCCTCTTCCCGAAATAAATGGCACCCCGCCCCTACTACTGCTGAGTGCACAAACACACAGTGAAATTATCTACAAATATATACAAAGAGCAAACAAAGCAATAATCAAAAGTCAATGGGAGGGAAAAAGTCACAACCAAATACCAAAACGCCAGAATCACAATCTCTCTCCTCTTTCCCGCGTCTCTCTCCGGTTTCTATCTGGTGGCGCGGGTTGATGACGTCACTCTCAGGGCGGAAGCGGCCGTGTGGAAGGTCAGGTAGACGCCGATGTGGGGAAACAGTCAGAAAACCTGGAGTGGAGTCTGGAGCGGCGCGCGACCGGGACACGAGACACACGCGCGCGCGCGCGCGCGCAACCAAGCGTTTATACAAAGCTGAATATTTTTTTTGCATTTTCATTCATTTGTTTTACTCAGTAGCGCATATGATTTAAAATGTAGCGAATTACAATACTTCGAACAAAACATACTCAAGTAAAAGTAAAATTACAGATTTTAAAATCTACTCAAATTACAGTAACGCGAGTGAATGTCATCCGTTACTGTCCACCTCTGCCTCTATGTTACCTCAAGCTCGGCCAAATACACCCTTAAAATTCCTTCATGCTTGCAGTTCCCATGTTTGACCACTAGGGAATGCCGTAATTATCTTGTGGAGCTACATGAGAGACAAACAAAACTTATCAACCAAATCAATCAAAGTGACATTTTTTTTTATTCAACAGAGGCAATTATGATTTGAACAGCCACAAAAACAAACATAAATAGGGACAGGACTATTTTTTTTTTTCTGCCAATATTCTTTCTTTTAGAAATGTTCACATGGCAAGTAGCTGAGAATGAAAGTAACACAATAAGTAATAATGGTATACTCAATAAGTGTGTATAGACTGATGATGCTAGCACACTTCAGATGGAGGTAATGGTACAGTCGGTGTGTGTGTTGGTACACTCTGTGCCTGTGATGGCTGTACACACTGATTTACTGCCTCATGAGCAGACCGTTGGTTCTCCATTAAACAGCAGGTCTATAGCAATCTGTTTAGAGGAACGTTTGTAGTGAGAAGAAAGAGGTGAAGCCCCGCACCTACACTACCGCATTCCATCCGACTGCACGTCTCAGACTGAACATACTCAGCTATAATTACTTCATTACTCCATTCATTTTTTATTCCATATAAAGGAGCTGTTATGTTGGCAGGGTAAAATTAAACTCATTGAGAGGAATAAATAGATTTGTTTTTTAAATAGTGAGCCTTGTACAACATTTGGGACAGCACAAGTCAAATTCTATAGAAAGTATAAATAAATTTAATATCTCAAAGCAAGTAACTAAAAAGAAGAAACTGTAACTACATATAGCACGTTTTAAAAACACTATGAAAAATATTCCTGCTCATCGGTTTATTTTGCATTTTTGAAACAATTTAATCATTTTATTATTATTATTATTATTATTATTATATTAAGTATTATTATTATTATTATAACAGTGGTAGTGTGAATATATAAATATTGTTTACATAGCAAAAAGATCACTCCAATCATCCAATCCCTCAAAGAAATCAGTAAACTGAATTTTAAAACTGAAAAATATCTTAAAACTGGAACTCAAGTTCGTATTAAAGGAGAATCTGAGACCTCAGAAAAATCAATTCCACTCGATCTGTTCTTCATGGCATCGGTTAATGAGTTCATGAACACTGTGGCCATTAAAATGTCTATAAAAAAAAATGAAATGGAAACAAAATGGAAATAATTCAGAAATAATCCTCAACATTATCATTGCAGCCTGTTAAGGTTAAGTCCCACATGCCTTTTTATCTCCTGTCCTGTTCCAGGATTCCTGCTCCGGCAATTCCAATATTCCAGTTCCCATTCCCAGCAAAATGTATTTATAATTATAATTTATTGATTTTTTTATATATATATCTCACTAAGACAGCGTATAGTTGAACATACTTTCACTACGTAATGCTCTGACGCAGATTATACTGTAGGTTTAAACTCATTTGCAGGTCAGAATAAAAATAAAATACAATAACTAATGGCACAAGCCTGCCTCACACACACACCCTGCATACACACACACACACACACACACGGTACAAAATTACACATAATAGCACATCACACATGTATACTTGTCAAATTAAAACAAGTGATAAAAGATCATAAATTAGAAAATAAAATGAAGTGAGAGCAGATTTCAGAAGCTTTTAGTAATCGTTTTATGTCGACTGATGGAGCTGCAGTCTATTACATCATCAGGCAGACAATATTATTGATTTGTGGCTTTTACAGTGAGAGCTGATTGTTCAAATGCAGTATAGTGAAGTGGTACAGAACAATCTGGAATAGAGGATATTCTAGAGGATCTAATAGAGTGTATTGAGCATATATACGCAAAACCACGTACAGGAGGCGGGGCTAAGCGGGGCTGATTCTAACCTACAATTCTCAA
This sequence comes from Clarias magur, assembly GCA_013621035.1. Classification (NCBI taxonomy): domain Eukaryota; kingdom Metazoa; phylum Chordata; class Actinopteri; order Siluriformes; family Clariidae; genus Clarias; species Clarias magur. Next base: position 35,479 of record QNUK01001508.1, read on the forward strand.
TGATAGGGTAGTGGTGGGTATAATATTTAGAGATTTGTTAAAATATTTTCTATCAGTTTCTAATTCAGGTTGTTCTTAATTTGAAGTAAAAACTAATTGTTAACTCATTTTGCTGTCAACTTGTTCATACAGCTCTGGAAAAAAAATAAGAGAGCACTGCAAGAGGAATTCCACCAAATACTGCTTTCTTAAAGTTATTTAGCCAAAGCATTAACACCATTTGTTTACAAATTATTTGCATTGTGTTATTAAAGCTCTGCAAGTACTGCATGATCTTGGGTTATTCTGATGTGGTGTGGTGTCACTTCCTTTAAATAAACATCCTAAAAAACAAGTTATATTCGAATTTAGGAGAAATATTGTCAGCAGTTCATAAAAAATGAAACAAAACGTCATCTCACCAACACACACACTTGTAAGGAAATCTTTTTTTCCAGAGCTGTATATTGCCATTTTACTATTATATTTCATGAACAATCTGATGTAAAACTCTAACTTTAGCATTCTGTTTCTATACCCTCACTATTCACATCACTAAAATGTTGATTTTTAATTCATTCCTCATTTCTTTTTATTTCCAGTTTCCCTTAATTGATCTTGAACATCATTGCTTATCTGTCCGGTCCTGGTATTGTTATATCTATTCCTGATGTTGTGATTCTTTTTTTTTTTTTTTTTTTTTTTTTTTTTTTTTGGATTTTTCCCCGATTTTCTCCCTAATTTAGTCGTGTCCAATTCCTCCCGTCACTAGGGGGCTCCCACATTAAGGCTACTACTACCACTCAGCCGGGAGGGCCGAAGACTATCACGTGTTTTCTCCGAACCACGTGAAGCCAGCCGACCGCATCTTTTCGAACTGCTCGCTCGCGCACCGTTGGGGGCGGCGTAACACACTCGGAGGACAGCGCTATCCACTCCCTCCGCTGCGCGAGCTCACAGACGCCCCTGACTGGCTGTAGAGCCGTGATTAATGTCGGAGCACTATGTACCTCTCATCCCTCCCCTCTGAGAGAGCTCGGCCAATCAGCTCTCTCTAGACCTCCGGCTGCGAGAGGTTACAGCACCAGCCGGGATTCGAACTAGCGATCTCCGGATGATAGGGCGAGCGCTTTACCCACTGCGCCACTCGGAGGCCTGATGTTGTGATTCTAACATCCCTACTAATACACTCTCACTGCCCAAAATCCAGTTTCATCTGCCATCAATCAATATTTAAAAAAAATCCCAGCAGCTCCAAGTAATCCTATTTCAACAGCTGGATTTTATTATAACCTGTTTTTTATATAACCTGAGTTATTTTTTCTCAGTGTCTCTGGTATTCACTCTGATGCAGATGTCACTGCTCTACACATCCTCCTGCAATCATACTGCAACATTCCGATTCCCCAGTCCCCAAAATATTTCCCATCGCAACAAGACAATTCCTATTCTTTTGTTTTTGTCCATGATTTCTTCTTCATTTATTTTTAAATTAAGTTTTATATATATATACAGTATTTGTACTGCTTTTACAACATTAATATATGTAAACATTCCTGTTCATGGAATAAGTTTTCCTGATCCCTGGATTGATGCCAATTCCCTGGAATCTGTTCCTTGTCTTCAGGATAATTGTTGAATTGTCTAAAGGGAAAAATTTGCAACTTTTATAGCCGAGTCCAGGATTTCTCTACCCTAATCTCAATCCTACTACACTATTCTGAGATCCTCAGTGGAAATAACAAGGAATTAAAGGGGATATAGACTGAAACTCCTTATATGGAATTCCTGCCAGTGTTTGTCGATGGAGGAGGCTTCCGACATCAAACTGTGCATTTGGGTTTTCAGATATAATTCTAATTATGATGTGTTATAATTACTATGAAAACACATAAATGCTACAGGAATATGGGAATGATATCGCATATTATACATCATGTGTTATTATCATTTGCTTATAAAAACAACCCCCCCCCCCCCCCAAAAAAAAAAAAACATAACAACACATTATCAAATGGATCTATTTTATATACAGTAATTCGTTTAAATAAAATAAATTTAATTCCATCATATTGCCTAGGTTGTGCTAAAAAAGATACGAGATACTCTATATTGCAGTATCTTAAACAAAATGGTGGCTCAGTGAAAGGTCTCTCACCTGCCATGCAAAAGATCCGGGTTTGATTCCCAGCCACTGGATGCTGTGACGGTTTCAAGCCCAGAAAGAATGGGAGGGTTGCATCAGGAGGAGTGTCCGAGGTAAAACCTGTGCCAAGTTCATGTGCAGATCAGATGGTCCACTGTGGTGACGCATCCCAAAAGGGAACAGCTGAAAGACTGACAACATGAACCCTACTGTACAATCCTGATATATATATATATATATATATATATATATATATATATATATATATATATATATATATACATATCTATTTATTATTAATAAATGTCATTATTTATTTATTTATTTATTTATTTATTTATTTATTGATTATTAATATAACATTGTAATGCTCTGGGTTTTAATCCTACTGCTGATGGGTTTTTTTTATTTCCGATCCTGTCCCTGCTTTTCCGACTGCGCTCTTGTGATCGTAGTACACTACGCCAATATTCCGACTTTAAACCTCCGATTCAAATCATGCCCTCAATATTAACAAAATGAACGTTTTAAACCTATTCAGCATTTCTCTTCCTATATTTTATGGTTTTTGCTCGGCCACCAGAACATTCCGGAGGAGGAAACAGCACAGGCTTCCTGCTGCGCCGGAGTTCTCTGATCGCGACTGCAAATTTATCTGCCTGCAGCTGTGGAACGGGCAGCACGATAATCAATAACAATAAGTTACAGCTAGCAAATTCCACCATGGTGTGCTTGAGACAGCGAGAGAGAGAGAGAGAGAGAGAGAGAGAGTCACTGAGCATGGCAATCAGGATACACAAGCAAGGCCTGGCCGAGTAACGGGCTCCATTCTGGTTAATGGACCTCTCACTTTTTTTATTTACCCATCCCATTTGCTCCACGCGTGTGTGTGATCGTCTAGTGATTTCAGACCGTTTTACATTACTCTGACGAACGCTAGATCATTCCCAGCCATATTACCTCACACAAGTCACCAGGTTCGGACTGACAGAGTGGGCGTGGCTTAAATGAGGAAGACAGAGTTATAAGTAGGAAGTCATTCAAATTAACCTACAGTTTGCATTTGATTTATGTAATTATAAAATGTATAAACATATAGTTGGTTTTATAACTGCTTTGAAGACTTCCGGACTCATTATTATTCAACAGCACAGAGAATAGCAACTGATCCAGCACCGAGTCTTATTACGCACCCTATTTATTTATACGAAGTGTTCATGAGCACCGTTAACGAAACCATGAGACAACAAACGAGGCCAGGAAATTGTAATATGTGTGTGAGACATTTTTAATTCATCTTTTTCGAATTAATATTATAACAGAAGTGTTTATGATAATCCGACGTGAATGAAACATCCTCACAGTGTGAAGGAGAATCGGCCCGAGCACTAACCCGCTATGCTTATAGAGAAACTTTACCTTCTTTCATCACTTTATACATTAGATATTCAGTCCTTCAGGGACAGAAACGTCTCTGATTATGATGAAAATTTAAAAAAAAAGTGTCCTCTGTGAGTGATGGAAAAACTTTTTGTATTATGAAGGAAAAGTGTGATGTGTATTTCATTATGCTAAACTCTTAAACTTCTTGAGGTCTGAGATCTGATTTCAGTATTAAAGTCTGACTGAACATTTAACTCGACTGTGAATACCATTCAGGGTGAATAAAGTCCTGACATGAGCAACAGAATAGTCTTTATGATTACAGCAGCAGCTCATCCCAGGAGACTTATAGGGCACAAGGCGTGGTACACCCTGGACAGGATGCCAATTCATCGCAGGGCACACACACACACACACACTGACTACAGGCAATTTTGGTGACATCAGTCAGCCCAATCTCCATGTCTTTGGACTGTAACACAGGGAGAACATGCAAACACACACAGAGACGCCGAGGCAGGAATCGAACCCTCGACTCTGGAGCTGTGAGGTCACAGTGCTAAGCAACAAGCCACCGTGCTGCCTCATGATAAATCAATTAATTGTAATTGCTTGAGTAACTCATCAATCAAATCAAAACATAAAAATGAAAAATAATCTTAAAGGACTATGATTATAAAGATGAAATATTTTTTTAATAACATGAGAATGTCAAAACAGCATGAAACCAAACTGAGCAAAACAGGAAGCAGACTCTCATTTCCTTAGCCAATCACATCGCAGGATCTGATCGGCTCTGTTTTATCCGCCGTCGTCGTCTCGTCATGTTGAAAGTGGAAATACGAGATGAGGGAGGAGGGTTCAGTGTTCCTTTCTAACACACACACACACACAGAAAAACAGAGAGTCTAATCTATAAGCTTTCAGCAGCCAGTGGACAGAATGAAATTTCAGCAGCATTAAGCAGGATTAAATTGCAGCTGGCCTAAAAACATCACATCTCTGATTCCCCTACTGAAATCTCGTTCCACTCACATTTCATTGTTTTCTGTCATTGTGTTTTTTTCATTTATCAGAGTGTATTTTTTATTAAGCTGAGGGTCGACACTGCAATAATTGTCTTTACACCCAGCTTTTATTATAATACATTAAGATGACAGTACACACACACACACACACACACACACACTCACTCAATGATCGTTTATACCACTTTATCTTGTATTCAGGGTCTTTATTCGGAGTGAATTTACGGGCAATTTGGAAACGCCAATTAGCCTAATCTGCAGGTCTTTGGAAGGAAACCGGAGTACCCGGAGGAAACCCACCAAGCACGGGGAGAACATGCAAGCTCCATGCAGATAGAGATGGGAACTGACCCAAGCCAGGAACTGACCCAAGCAGTGGTGGCTCAGTGGGCTAAGGCAATGAGTTACTGATCGGAAGATCGACGGTTCGATTCCCAGCTCAGCCAGGTTGCCATTGTTGGGCCCTTGAGCAAGACCCTTAACCCTAACTGCTCCAGGGGCGCTGTACCATGGCGACCCTGCGCTCTGACCCCTGGGATATGGCATATTACACTGGGATATGCGAAGAAGGAATTTCACTGTGCTGTAATGTATATGTGACAAAATAAAGGCTTTACTAAAAAACCCGGACCCTGGAGGTGCAGGGCGACCGTGCTAAGCACTACACCACCGTGGTGCACTTTTAAAAATAATATTCATAATAATTAATAATACTGAACACAATCGCAAACTTGAACATAAAAGTTAAGGACATGTGAAGAGTTAAAAATATACATAATTTAACTGTGAAATTTTGTATGGAAAAAATGCTTAGTTATTTTTGTTTAATAATTTGATTTATTATTTTTCAAGTTTTCTACTATACCTTAAAAAAAGGTGCACGGATTACAATTTACTTTTTATATAATTTCTAGTACTTTATTCATACATTTTTCATATAATTTTCCCAGTTTTTCTTTTTTTCCCTTTATGCTATATTTTTATTTATAAAACACTTCACTTTTTTCATGAACAAAAATTGCAACATAAAGAAAGTTAATGATTCATATTATATCATCAGTAAGATTTACATTTATATAAGTGTTATTTTCGGAATGTACTGCAGCCCTGATAAACCATGGCACTGTGTACACATCCAGCACAAAGTTCTTTCTTTAAATAAATAAAGTGCTGCAGCAGAACGTGACCCAGATCCATGTTCGGAAACCTGCAGTGTGTTTGAGGCAGAGCCGTCTGGGGAGCGAGCGCACGCAGCCCAGATACACGAGACAGATGCTAAATAAAACCGAGCGCTGAGCTCGCAGGAACTGTGTAAAATATTTTACAGTCACACAGGAAGAAGGAAGATAATACATAAAGGATGATAAACAGTTCTGTTCAGATCATATAGGGATGTGTGTTCTGTGTTTTTCACATGAACGACACACGCCTGTGGTGTTTATAGCGTGTTGTATTAGTGCTTCATGCTAACTCTAATCAAAGTCTGTTTTTGGTTGATCTGAGGCTTTTTTCTGTAATTTCTCAACACATCTAAGGTAAATGTTTATGTGCAGGACAACTCGGTATAATTTCCACTCTCACTATACATTAGCTGCACGCTATTGTATAATTTGAATAAAACACATTTCCCCCCCAAAGATTTTCTCAAATGCTAGCTTGACTCACAAAGTGAGAAGAAAATATGTAAAGGACAATAATAGCTCATTATCAGATCATATTAGGTGAGGTGCCTGGTGTTTTCCCCCTGAATTGCACATTCTTGTGTTTATAGCTGTTGTATTAGCATTCAATGCTAACTCTAATCAAAGTCTAACTTTAGTTGATCTTTTAATCTTTTTTTCTGTCATTTCTCAACAGATCTGAGGTAAATGTTGACACTCAGGATAATTCTGTATTATTTCAGTTTACTTTTACAGCTTCACTATGAAACATTTTAACCATATGCTGGCTAGAGAAATTGCTAGCCACATTCAGTAATGAGTTCTTGTTTATTGCTTCTCGCTGATCCACATATTTAATTTGTTAATCAGATAATTAAGCAGATAAACACTTAAGCATTTTAGCCTATACATTTCCATTTAATCCAGATTTGCTTAATTCTAAACACATTTCTAGAAAATATGTATATATTTTAAACTGGCATACAATTTGTCCAATATTTAAGAATATATTTGGTTATTATTTTAAATATTTAGCTGTATATTTCATGAATATTTTACTATGAAGGAAATATACATTTATTAACAATCAGAACTATATTATTTATATAAAACCTTTTAGGGGGAATTAGTAGATTTAAAAAAAATACTTCTTTAACTTATTTTATGATGAAATTATGGTCTAATAGAGAATTTTTTATACCATAATTGTTTATAATAACTCTATAATTTTATATAATGTGTTTATATTTAGTAATAACATTATAAATTGTATTAATTTGAAAATAAACAAATTGTCTAATTAATACCTAATAATCACGGAGAGCCGCAACACAAGATGTTATAATGTGTATAAGAGCCCTAACGCAGGGCTTCTGAGGGGGTCAATGAAATAGGAGGTTGTGGGTCTAGGAAGACAGACGCTGGGTCTTTGCCTCTGTCTTTCCCTCTATGCATGCTTTGTCTTTTTTCTTTCTGACTTTTACTTTATTTCTTTTCTCTTTCTTTGGCCCTGAGATCTTTACCAGTGCTACATAAATGATCGCACAAAGACCCTTAAATAGACGCGCCGCCAGGTGTGTCGTGTCCAGGCTGATTGCCTTATGGGGATATTGCCTGGCAACCGCGTGTCCATGTGGCTAAATACTCTGCATTGTTCAGAACTCCGCGGGGTAGCAGCCCTCGGATCTGCCCGTTCTGAACAATGCAGAGTATTTACGCGCGGTTCTGCCCCTCGCAAGACACATGTTGTTACAAATAATTATAAAAAATATATGTCATGAATTTGTGTAAAGCAGCATCCATCCCTTTACTGAGACCCTGACAGATTTTAAAAAATGTTTTTTTAATTAAATTACTTTGTAATTAAATTTTATAAATATTTCAGGGACATTCATGTAATTCTAAGCTAAAATTTAGACAAGCTAACGCAGTATCACCAGAGCTTGTTAAAATTCTGTGTGAAGGCTGATGTGGGCTGTGTGTGTTCATGTGTTCTTGTCTGTTTGTGTGTGTGTGTGTGTGTGTGTGTGTGTGTGTGTGTGTGTGTGTGTGTGTGTGTGTGTGTGTGTGTGTCCTCCTCCTCTCCTCCTGTCCTCTGTAAACTTTCTCTTTCTGCAAGTTCCATATTCTGTTGGCAGACACAATGCAGCACTCCCACACACACACACACACACACACACACACACACACACACACACAGAGAGAGCGTGGGATTGGCATTGGTTTTCATATTTCTGCACGCCTCCATTATTTTGGTAGACCTCATGCTTTTGTAGAAAACCGGCTCACAGAAACACACGGGTTCGTCACAGTGAGCTTGAGGTAATGAGAAGATCTTTCCTGTCTATTAGGAGGTTTGGTTTCTTCGTCAGCGGTACCCTGTCTGTATCTGTATGTATAGTTTGCCATCCTCCTATTGGTGGGTTTTAGATGAAGGTTGCACACAGTGTTCTCATTTCTGACACAACCTTATCCTCAGTCAACTTTGGTCGAAGTTACTTTATGAAATTAACTGCTAATAATGTAAGCTCGTTATTTCATGCATTATACAGTATGACAAACAGTTTCAACTAATGACCGAAGAACTCTCTGATGATGTGAGATTTTTGTCAGAAACATGCACCATTCAGACAGAAAATTGCTCAGTTTAGAGCCACAATTTAGTTTTTACATTTCAGGATGAGTAACGGTAGTTTAAGACTAATTTAAAAGTCCCATATTTTAGTTTATTATTTATTTTAGTTTATTTAGTTTATTTCCCAAAGTAAGTCTGTGTGTGTTCGCACCCCAGCTGAAAAGCCCCTCAGATTACTTTTTCAAAACTCCCTTTTTTCATTTTTTCAAACTCTCTCTGTTTCACTCCTGCTCCAATTTTGCCAATTCAGTGTCTATGTAAATGAGCTTCTGCTGAGCCACGCCCCTCCAGCAGAGCTGAGCAACAAGCCGGGGGAGGGGCTGTTCTTATATGACATCATTATAGGTGACAATCTACTTGACTAAAATGTTTTTTTTTTTTCTCACTGTTTTATTTGTCCAGACAGACTGGAGATCTATTGTCTAAGCAGGACAAAAAAAGTACATTATGCATAATATATGCCCTTTAATTCTAAATCCTTGCTAATTAATCAAAAAGTCCCCTTAGGGTTTTGTGTAATCAATAGTCCAGGAGGTCTCTCGCTCTCTCTCTCTCTCTCTCTCTCTCTCTCTCTCACACACACACACACACACACACACACACACACACACACACACACACACACACACACACACACACAGTCCTGACTTTCATCTGTCTTTGTTATTGAACACAGTGAGAAAACGCAACACTGCACTTACAGACAGAAAGGTAAAACAGCAACAAGAAAGTTTCATGTTTCAAACAATTAAAAAAAACATTTTTAGACAACAACAGCTAAAGGAAGCATGTCTTAAGTTAACTCAGTAGCTAACTACAGTATTAACACCTCCGTTACTATAGTAGCTTATTAAAATAATAGCTCTAATCAAATGTGAGGTCATAATATTTCATCAAAAATACAGAAGTTCTTTTACTTTTATTTCTAAAATAAAATAATATAATGTCTAGAGGAAATCACAAATATCTGTAATATGAAACACAAATTTCACTTCCTATGTGACATCATCTGAATCATGATGTAATTATGTCTGCAGTTTCAGCTTCCATTCAGCCCCGCCTTTTTGGCTCTACTGCTGTAGTGCTTAACGCTCAGAGTAGCGTCATAACTGCATGAATCATCTCTTTACCTGATAAGCATATAAAGAAGATCTAAATATTCATGCACATTTAGTGATGAGAAACAGTAGACACAGTATGTGGCCAAACGTATGTGCACCTCTAACATCACACCCACTACAAACGTGTACATACCATTTACCAGATTTAACCAGCTCCATGAAGACATGATGTGTTAAGAGTGTGTTAAAATGGAAGAACTCAAGTGTCCTTCACAGAGTCCTGACTGAACCCAACTCCATTGAACCATCAGCTTTGAGATGTACTGGAACTGGAGCCTCATCAGCATCCCAACATCAGCACCCAAGCGCACTAATACGCCTGTAGACTGTGTTAATTAACATAAATCCCCACAATCGCACTCCAATATCTAGTGGAAACATAACAGGAAACACATGGGGATAACTCTGGAATGGGGCGTTCAACACAGACTTGGTGTGATTGTCGGGGTCTCAGATATCAAGGAACAATCAAGATCATGTGATTGTACACGTCATCTGTCATGCATGCATAATGTCACGGACTAATCGGAGATGAAGCAGAAGACTTAGCAGTTAGCCCTGTAGCGTGGATGGTAAACCCAAACGCGGAAGTAGCGCGAGTAGGCAGGATAACCACGCAAGTTATTCTTAGAACTCTCCCGAAGCGAGAGCAAGAGTTTACACAAATAAACCCGCGTTCTAAATACACACACCCAATCAGAAGCGATAACCCAAGAAAGTGAGTACTCACGTTTGGACGAGCGAGGCGACGGCGATAGCACGGGCATAACTCAATGACTGAGCGATGTGATGCGTCATCTTGTTTCCTTTTATGCTTCCTGAAACCCGACCGTATTACTTCCGGGTCCTAGTGCCGGTCGTGTTATGAGTGTGCATGACAGTACCCCCCCGTCCAGGACCGACTCTCGACGGTCCTGGGGTGGAGGATACCCGACGACGGTAGTCCCGGATGAGTTCGGGGTCTAAGACGAACCGAGCCGGAATCCAAGATCGCTCCTCGGGACCGTAGCCTTCCCAATCCACCAGGTACTGGAGCCCTCTGCCCCGAGGACGTGAGTCAAGGATCCGGCGAACGGTGTAGGCGGGACCACCCTCAATCATACGGGGAGGAGGAGCAGGGTGGGTGGGTGGAACCATGGGTGAGGTGGTGAAGGGTTTGAGCTGGGAGGTGTGGAATACCGGATGGATCCGGAGCGCCGCAGGCAGCTGGAGCCGGTCGGTGACAGGGTTAATCCGGAGGTTGATGCGGTATGGTCCGATGAATCTGGGTGATAGTTTCCTTGACTCAGTCTGCAGGTGTAGGTTTTTTGTTGAGAGCCATACCTTATCTCCTACTTGGTACATTCGTCCCGGTGGGTGTCGACGGCGATGTTGCAGGGTGTAGCGGCGATTGGCCTTTTGAATGGCGTGGTTTGCTTGTCTCCAAAGCCGTCGACACCGGCGAACCAACTGTTGGGCCGGCGGCACTTCCACCTCCGGTTCCTGATGATCGAACATCGGAGGTTGGAAGCCGTAGCATAACTCAAATGGGCTTAGGTTGGTGGCAGAAGATAGGTGGAGGTTGTGTGACAGCTCAGCCCAAATGAGGTAGCGGGCCCAGGAGCACTGGCGATCAGCAATAAAACATCTCAGGTAGCGCTCCAGTTGTTGGTTGGTTCGCTCCGTCTGACCGTTAGTCTGTGGGTGGTAACCGGAGGACAGACTGCAGGTGGAATTGATCAGACGGCAGAAGGCCTTCCAGAACCGGGGCGTGAACTGGGGCCCCCTGTCCGAGACGATGTCCTTTGGGAACCCATGCAGGCGGACTACGTGCTCTAATATCAGCTCAGCTGTCCTTTTAGCTGACGGGAGTCCGGAGAGGGCCGCCAGGTGAACAGCTTTGGAGAACCGGTCGACGATGGTGAGGATGGTGTCCTTTCCTTCCGAAACCGGCAGGCCCGTGATGAAGTCAACGGCAATGTGTGTCCAGGGTCGGCGGGGAACCGGGAGTGGTTGAAGTTCCCGGGTGATGGTCTGTTGCTGTCCTTGGACCTGGCACACACTGGGCACGCCTGGACGAACTCATCTACGTCCTTCTTCATACTGGGCCACCAGAAAGCACGTTGTACAAACAGTAGGGTCCGCCGTCTCCCGGGGTGTCCTGAAAGGGGGAGGAGTGTCCCCACTGAAGCACTTCGGCCCTGATGGCGTTGGGGACGTAGAGTCGGCCAGGCGGCACACCTGCTGGTGCGGTCTCCGTAGCTTGTGCCTGGCGAACCCTCGTCTCCAGGTCCAACCTGAGCGGTGCGAGGATCTTGGTGGCTGGTAGTACAGGCGCGGGGTCCGCCCGGGGGACGTCTTCCTCGTGTTGTCGGGAGAGGGCGTCGGCTTTGGTATTCTTGGACCCGGGGCGGTATGACAGGTGGAAATTGTAATTTTCAAAGAATAGTGCCCATCGCGGCTGTCTGGGGTTCAGCTGTTTTAACGTGCGGATTGTAATGAGGTTTTGGTGGTCGGTCCAGACGATGAACGGCTCTCTGGCGCCCTGGAGCCAGTGTCGCCATTCCTCCAAAGCCCACTTTATGGCCAGCAGCTCGCGGTCCCCTACTCCGTATCGCTGCTGAGTGGCGTCAAATTTCTTGGAGAAAAAACTGCAAGGATGCAGTTTTTGGTCTGGACCTCGCTGGGAGAGAACAGCCCCGGCGCCCACATCCGAAGCGTCCACCTCCACAACGAATGGTTTATCAGCATCCGGGTGAAGGAGGATGGGAGCAGTGGTGAAGCGGCGACAGAGCTCATGGAAGGCGGAGACAGCAGTTGGGGTGAGATTGAAAGGGTGAGATGATGGGCGGGTCAGAGCGGTTAGTGGCGCTGCAACGGTACTGTAGTCCCGGATAAGCGGCGATAAAAATTGGCAAACCCGAGAAATCTCTGGAGCTGTTTAAGAGTCTTGGGTAGGGGCCAATGACTCACAACTTCCAATTTCTGCGGGTCCATGGCCACACCCTGGGGCGAGATGACAAAACCCAGGAACGTGGTGGAGCGCTCATGAAAAGCGCACTTCTCCAACTTACAGTACAGCTGGTGGGCGAGCAATCTCTTTAGAACCGCTCTGACATGCTGGATGTGCTCGTTGAGTGTTCGGGAGTAGATGAGGATGTCGTCCAGGTAGACGAACACCCAACGGCCTAACATGTCTCTGAGAACGTCATTTATGAACTGTTGGAAAGCGGCAGATGCGTTGCAGAGACCAAACGGGATGACCAGACTTTCGTAATGTCCTGTGGGGGTGATGAAGGCCGTCTTCCACTCATCGCCCTCTCTGATGCGCACCAAGTTGTAGGCGCCCCGGAGGTCCAACTTAGTGAAGATGGTGGCACCAGAGAGGGCGTCCAGGGCAGAGTTGGTAAGAGGCAATGGATGTCGGTTCTTTATGGTAATATTGTTGAGCCCCCGATAATCGACGCAGGGACGTAGACTACCATCGCGTTTCTTCACGAAAAAGAACCCCGCAGCGGCAGGTGAGGAGGAGGGCCGGATGGTACCATGGCGAAGTCCACTGGAAACATACTCCTCCATAGCCTGCGTCTCGGTGTTGGACAATGAATAGAGATGGCCGCGGGGTGGTGTCGCACCTGGCTGAAGATCGATCGCCAGGTCGTATGAGCGATGAGGTGGTAGATGGGTCGCGCGTCTCTTACAAAAGACTTCAGCCAGGTCCCGGTAGTCTAGCGGGATTTTATCTGTGTCGACATCGGGGGCCTCGGACTCCCTAGAGCACGTCCCAGCCTCGGCCCGTAGGCAAAGCTCAGTGCAGGTCGGCCCCCATTGGAGGATCCGGCTTTGGGTCAAGGATATGAGCGGGTCGTGCTGCAGCAGCCAAGGGTGTCCGAGGATGATAGGTGGTGAGGAGATAGTGGTGGTGTGAAACTGGATCTGTTCTTGATGTTGGTTAATGATGAGGGTGATAGGTTGGGTTTGACAGGATATGGGGCTGGAGGAGAGAGGCCGACCATCGACTGATGTAATGGTTACAGGCTGGGATAACGCCTCAATCTTTATCCCCAATTTTTGGCATAGGAAGAGTCAATGAAGTTACCTGCTGCCCCGGAGTCGACGAACGCGGTACTTCCGACCCGTTTGTGGCCAAACTGGAGATATACTTTAACCGTGAGACGGGAGTCATTGGTCATGGTGGTGGAGAGGGACATGGGACCCGGTGAGTTCCTCCCATTTCTCACCGGGGCTGCGCGTTTCCCGGCCGCAGAGGACAGATGGCCCGATGATGTGCAGAAGATCCACAATACGCGCAGAGCCCCTCTCTGAATAGGCGTTCCCGTTCTGCAGCGGTCAAGGAGGCGCGCCCTAATTGCATGGGTTCCCCGACTCCTGTGTCAACCACGGCGGGAGGTGGAGTACCGACGGTCCTGGTGGGTGCTGCAGTGAATGGGGCGTGAACTTCTGGAACTGGTGAGCGGGAGAGGAAGGGAGTGGTGTGTGGTAGTGCAGTCATGGTGGGTGGCAGGGTACGAGGAGCTGGCTTGGGGCGAACGAGCAGCCGTTGGTCGATCCGGAGGGCGAGTTGAATTAATCCCTCCAAGGTGGCTGGAAGCTCTCGTCCGGTGAGCTCGTCTTTTATCCGCGCAGCCAGTCCCTCGTAGTAGGCCGTCCGGAGTGCGGAGTCTCCCCAGTCGGTCTGTACGGCGAGAGTACGAAACTCCGCGGTGTAACGGCTCACGGGCGACCCTCCCTGCTTTAGATGATACAACTTGGAGTCGGTCTCCACCTCAGCAGCTGGATGTTCAAAGGTGAGCTTGAGCTGGCGGGTGAACTCGGTGTAGGAGTAGGCGACATCTGA
>QNUK01001509.1:0-12500 GCA_013621035.1 Clarias magur
TATACACTACACACTATACACTGCACACTATACACTACACACTATATACTACACACTATACACTACACACTATATACTACACACTATACACTGCACACTATACACTACACACTATACACTGCACACTATACACTACACACTATACACTACACACTATACACTACACACTATACACTACACACTACACACTACACACTATACACTACACACTATACACTACACACTATACGCTGCACACTATACCATACACATTATACATTACATACTATACACTACACACTATATACTACACACTATACACTGCACACTATATACTACACACTATACACTGCACGCTATACACACTATATACTACACATTATGCGCTGCACGCTATACACTACACACTATACACTGCACACTATACACTACACACTATATACTACACACTATATACTACACACTATACACTACACACTATATACTACACACTATATACTACACACTATACACTACACACTATACACTACACACTATATACTACACACTATACACTGCACACTATACACTGCACACTATACACTACACACTATATACTACACACTATACACTACACACTATATACTACACACTATACACTACACACTATATACTACACACTATACACTGCACACTATACACTACACACTATACACTGCACACTATACACTACACACTATACACTACACACTATACACTACACACTATATACTACACACTATACACTGCACACTATACACTACACAATATATACTACACACTATACACTACACACTATACACTACACACTATACACTGCACACTATACACTACACACTATATACTACACACTATACACTGCACACTATACACTGCACACTATACACTACACACTATATACTACACACTATACACTACACACTATATACTACACACTATACACTACACACTATATACTACACACTATACACTACACACTATATACTACACACTATACACTACACACTATATACTACACACTATACACTGCACACTATACCATACACATTATACACTACACACTATACATTTATACTATATACTACACACTACACACTCTACATTACGTACTATATACTACACACTATACCATACACATTATACACTACACACTATACCATACACATTATACACTACACACTATACCATACACACTCTACATTACACACTATACCATACACACTCTACATTACGTACTGTACACTGCACACTATATGCTGCACACAATGCGCTGTACACTATACCATACATACTGCACGCTATACACCACACACCATGCGCTTTACACCATACACACTATACACTGCACACTATTCACTACACACTATATACTGCACACTGTACACTACACACTACACACTGCACGCTATACACCACACACCATGCGCTGTACACTATACACTGCACACTATATACTACACACTATACACTGCACGCTATACACACTATATACTACACAAGATGGCGCCGGTGAGGTCGGCTGCCGTCACGACTGCTCCGACCGACTTTACTTTGTTTTCGTCTTTTTATTTAATTTCTAGTAACTTTAATCCGGCCAATTCATCACAATTGAGTGCATTAGGTACGATAGAGATGCTCTTATTTCTATTGGTCTACAATGTACTCACAATTCGACGTTTTTGACTCCGGATCCGAGCTGGCCGAGTGAGATCCTGAGGGAAAACAAAGGACGCGACGCGAAGCGGCGGCCCCGAGGAAAACGAGCCGGCGTCAGGAACAGGCTGAGAGCCCGTGCACACCGCACTCCTCTGCCTAGTATCTTGCTCGCCAACGTCCAGTCACTGGAGAACAAACTCGATGACCTCAGGGCCAGGATAAAGTTCCAGAGAGACATTCGGGACTGCAATCTTCTCTGCTTCACCGAGACATGGCTGAACCCAGCGGTGCCGGACCACGCCATCCAGCCGGCCGAGTTCTTCTCGGTTCACCGCATGGACAGGACAAGGGACTCGGGGAAGACAAGGGGAGGTGGCGTGTGTTTAATGGTGAAAAGCAGCTGGTGCAACAGCGCGAGCGTTGTTCCTCTCGCACGCTCCTGCACACCCAACCTGGAACTATTGACCATCAAGTGTCGTCCTTTTTATCTTCCTCGGGAGTTTACATCGGTCATAATCAGCGCCGTTTATATTCCGCCACAAGCGGACACGGACACTGCCTTATGCGAGCTGCATGAGGCACTCACACAGCACCAGACACAGCACCGGGACGCTGCGCTCATTGTGGCGGGGGACTTTAACAGTGCCAACCTCAAACGCGCAGCGCCGAACTTTTATCAGCACATCACATGCCCAACCAGGGGTGAAAGGACACTGGACCATTGTTATACAACAGTCAAGGACGGCTACAAGGCACAATCTCGTCCACCGTTTGGGAAATCCGACCATGCCGCCATCTTCCTCATGCCAAAATATAAACAAGGGCTTAAACAGGAACTTCCGGTTCAGAGGGAGGTCGCGCGCTGGACGGACCAATCGGTGGCCGCGCTTCAGGACGCACTCGATGACGCAGACTGGGACATGTTCCGGAACAGCTCCGATGACGTCAGCATGTTTACGGAAGCGGTTGTGGGATTCGTCGGGAAATTAGCGGATGATACCGTGCAGAAAACGACCATCAGAACGTTTCCCAATCAGAAGCCGTGGGTGGATAAAACCATCCGCGACGCTCTGAGATCTCGCGCCGCTGCCTACAACGCGGGACTTGCATCCGGGGACATGAACCAGTACAAGGCTGCGTCCTATAACGTCCAGAAGGCGGTTAAAGAGGCGAAGCAGCGCTACGGAAGGAAACTAGAGTCACAACTCCAACAGAGTGACTCTAGGAGCCTGTGGCAGGGACTCAGGACAATAACGGATTATAAAGCACCAACATCCGGTATGACGAACGCGGACATGACTCTGGCAGACGAGCTGAACACCTTTTATGCTCGCTTCGAGGCTGCAGCTAAAGATGCTAGCGTTGCTAATGCTAGCGGCGCTAACGGCTGCAGAGAGGAAGTCACTGCCAGCACCGGAAACGCGTTCATCATCTCCGAGCATGACGTGAGGAGAGCCTTCAGGAGAGTGAACATCAGGAAAGCAGCAGGACCAGACGGCATCTCAGGTAGAGTCCTCAGAGCCTGCGCAGACCAGCTTGCACCTGTGTTCACAGAGATATTCAACCTCTCCTTATCTCAGTCGGTGATCCCCACATGCTTCAAAGAGTCCATCATTGTTCCTGTTCCGAAGAAACCACATCCTGCTTCCCTCAATGACTATCGACCTGTAGCCCTCACCTCAGTGGTGATGAAACGCTTTGAACGGCTGGTCAGAGACTTCATCATCTCTTCACTACCCGACACTCTGGACCCACTACAGTTTGCATACCGCCCGAACCGCTCGACAGATGATGCCATCTCTCATCTCCTCCACACAACACTCACTCACCTAGACACTAGAAGGGGGAATTATGTTAAAATGCTTTTCATCGACTACAGCTCAGCATTTAATACCATAATTCCCTCCACACTCACCAACAAGCTGGAGCATCTGGGACTAAGCTCATCTCTGTGTCAGTGGATCTCTAATTTCCTAACTGGGAGACCACAGGCCGTAAGGATGGGTGGACACGTCTCAGCCTCTCTCACTCTCAGCACTGGAGCCCCACAGGGCTGTGTTCTGAGCCCCCTGCTGTACTCTCTGTACACACATGACTGTGCGGCCACTACCAGCTCCACCACCATCATCAAGTTTGCTGACGACACCGTCGTGGTGCGTCTGATCTCTGACAACGACGAGACGGCCTACTTGAAGGAGATTGGAAATCTGGAGAACTGGTGCCAGAGGAACAACCTTCTTCTAAATGTCAGTAAAACAAAGGAGCTGATAGTGGACTTCAGCACTAAGCAGGAGAGGAACTAACAGACCCCCGTCATCAACGAGAGCCCAGTGGAGAGAGTGGACTGCTTCAAGTACCTCGGTGTTCACATCACGCAGGACCTATCATGGTCCTGTCACATCAACACCGTGGTGGAAAAGGCCCGACAGCGTCTCTACCACCTCAGACGCCTGAGAGACTTCAGACTGCCCTCCAAGGTGCTCAGGAACTTTTACTCCTGCACCATAGAGAGCATCCTGACGGGAAACATCGCATCCTGGTTCGGGAACAGCACCATGCAGGACAGACGAGCCTTACAGAGGGTGGTGCGATCAGCTGAGCGCATCATCCGAACTGAGCTCCCTGACCTGCACTCTGTCTACAGCAAGCGGTGCTGGACCAAGGCCAGGAAGATCATGAAGGACCTCAGCCACCCCAGCAATGGACTGTTCTCTCTGCTGCGGTCTGGGAAGCGCTTCCGCTCCCTCAAGGCCAATACAGAGAGACTGAGAAGGAGCTTCTTCCCGCAGGCGATACGGTCTCTCAATCAAACCAACACACTGGACTAAACACCTTTGCATTTTCTTGCACACAACAGAACGGACAATTATGTCAATGCATAATCGGTCTGGGAAGCGCTTCCGCTCCCTCAAGGCCAATACAGAGAGACTGAGAAGGAGCTTCTTCCCGCAGGCGATACGGTCTCTCAATCAAACCAATACACTGGACTAAACACCTCTGCATTTTCTTGCACACACAGAACGGACAATTATGTCAATGCACATTGCACATATATGCACATATGCACATTTTGCACACTTCAAGGACTTCTTTTCACACCCCCCTCATCTCATTAAAAAACTACCTCAAGTTTTCACAGACTATAGTCGCAATATATTACATCACATCCCACTTCTGACAAGAGCACATTTTTTCATACTTCAGATTTTATGTATATATATATATTTTGTAACTTTGTTGGAATCTGTTTTATAGGTTTTATAGGTTCCTTTTGTAAAAATTATTTAAGGTCACGGAGCGGTCGTATAAGCATTTCACTGCATATCGTACTGTGTATGACTGTGTATGTGACAAATAAAATTTGAATTTGAATTTGAACATTATGCGCTGCACGCTATACACTACACACTATACACTGCATGCTATACACTACACACTATACGCTGTACACTATATGCTGCACATACCTGGAAATCCACTATGGAAAACTTCAAGAGACGTGAGCTGAAGGTTCTGGAACGGCCATCACAGTCCCCTGATTTAAACATCACTGAACTAAACTTAAAAACTAAAACTTTAAACTAAAAAAGCCTAAACTTTTGTATAAGACTGTAAGTGTGACTGTTTTATATATGTGTATGCAAGTGTTTCATGTGTGTGTGCATGAGTGAAGTTTGATTTAAGCCGTATACGGCACCTCATACTTTCCTTTATATGGAAGCGGAGAAATAAAGCCGATGTCGTAATATCAGAGGGGAAACAGTCCCTGTAGGGGGAACACACAGTTGCTGGGAAAAATACCACAAACCTGAAGAGAGGCATCAAGGCATACCATAATAATCACCCAGGCCAGTTTTACAGCCTCGTTGTGGGAATTATGTTACCACATGATAACAATTATGTTGTGATGTATTTAATTTTATGTCAAAAACATTCAGCTGATATGTAGGTTAGCAAATGATTGTGACTCATAGGAACTACAACAGTCCAAGTGTGTAAATTCATTCATTCTTTTTTTTTTTTTTTTTAAGTTTCAAAACACAGACTGCTCCTGTTGTTCTGTAGAACATGCAGCGGTTGTTGTGATGTTACACATAAATATATTGTGAAAAAGCTTAAAAAAGGGTTTTGGCTAGACTAGATTGACTGTAGGGTTAATAATGATATTTTTATTATAATAATCTTATTGTTCAAATGACCACTAGTGATTAAACATGAGGTTATAAAGGTCTGAACAGGTTCTTGCCGAGTTCGCAGTTCTTCCCGTTGAAGCCGATGTGACACCAACACACGTAGGAGCTCAGGCCATCTTTACACGTCCCTCCATTCTGACACGGAGATGATAAACACTGATCTCCATCTGACACACACACACACACACGCATGCGCAAAGCCGTAAGTACTGAGAATCTTATTTCACACATTAATATTAAATATAAACTGTTTAGTATTGAAGTGACATGATGTGTTCAGCAGCTCACAGGGTTTGTTTACAGGATTTCATTTACAGAACATTAACGCTTTGGACAGATAAGACTCTCTTTCAGGTGGCAGCCATATTGGCTCCGTCCAAATTACAAAGTCGAGAGTGTAGTGTAGAAGTGCGATATGACACACAGCCATTGTGTTCTACTAATACACACTCCCAGGTAAAAATGAATGTGTGTAATTAATCATAGGAGAAATGAATTCATGCTCACCGGTGTACCCGAGCCAGAACTCTCTCTGAAAAAGAGGAAGACGTGTGAGAGATACATGAGGACCTTTTACTGAAGATCAAGAAAAAAATATGAAGAAAATTGAAACATTGAAAAGCTTATTTTATGTAAAATATCCAACACTAACTTTAACTCACAGTAAATAACAACCCAAGAAATGAGATCCAATTTTATCTGACTGTCTTTGCACAGCTCAGCCGTAACTCTACACACACACACACACACACTCAGGTGCAGTGACTAACACTAGTGATCTGGTTAGCGTGTCGTTACCTGTCAGGGGGTGGGGCTTATTATGTAATAGGTGAGTGAAAGGATCTGCGTGACCTTGACGAGGGACATGTTGTGATGTCTAGACGGCTGGGTCAGAGCGTTTCTAACACTACAGCGCTTGTGCGATGTTCCCAGTCTGCAGGGGGCAGCACATACCAAAAACGCTCCAAGGAAGGAAAACCGGGTCACTGATGCACATGGGGAGTGAAGGCTGGCCTGGAGTGTCCATGCTGGAAGAAGGTGTCTAACCGCTGTTACAGGCCGAGTTGCACCCCTTCATGCCGATGGACTTCCCTGATAGAAAGAGTTTGAGGTGTTGACTCCGCCTCCAAATTCTCCAGATCTCAGTCTGATCGACGTCTGATCCATGGAGGCTCCACCTCACACACTTACGGGACTTAAGGGATCTGATACTCACGGCTTGGTGCTACACACACACACACACACACACCTTCAGAGGGCACGACTGGAGTCCAGGCCTCGCTGGGTCATGGATGGTTTAGTGACACAAGGGGGCGTTACACACTATTAGGTGGGTGGTCATAATGTTATGGCTGATTGCTGTCTATCACGTCTGCTTTTAAACCCATCATTTGTTTTTTCACCATAAATATATATTTCTCCATAACATATATATATTTTATGAGCAATTACTTCATGGTGACATCATTTTCCTCTTTATCGTTAACTGTTGTGAATCTGTTCATGATCATGATGTGTTTACTTACTGTTTGCTCCATGTTTTCAAACACTTCACGCGCTTCCTCAAAGCTGCACTTCTCCTCTCTGCACTCTCGCTCCAGGTTGTCTCGCATCACCTCCTCCAGCCCTCCTTTATTAAAGCGCTTCTGTCTCGATAACACCGACTGAGCCGTCTGTCTCGACACAAACAGTGAGACTGACACACACACACACACACACACACACACACAGAGATTCAGTATTTGTAAAACTCCAAATCCAAGTTGGAAACTTTATTTTGTGTGGATTTGATGTTTCTGATTCGGCTTTTAAATAATTCAGCACACGGAGCCGAAGGTCTTAATTTGGATCGCAGCCCTGTGAGATGTATTTAAAGTATAAAAGGATTACATACAATAACATAGAAATTATAAAAACATACAAAATTAAATAGCGGTTGAATAATTTAATTATAACTTCAATCATAGATTTATTTCTTCCATTTTATTGGATTTATTTAATCTATATTGTGCAAGAACATCTAAAGAACTGACTTTAACTGGGATTAGAGATTAATTTATGCTAATTAATATTAATATTCCTGACACCTACCTGATGACGTCAGACAGAAATTAGATATTAAAATGAAAATTCCATACGTTAAAGTAAGGAGAGAAAGTTTCTCCATTTTTTCTCTTAAATGCTCGTCTCGAGTCGGACTGTTAGTCAAATAGTCCAAAGTTCAGCAAAAATCTCCCCCCCCCAACACACACACACACACACACACACACACAGTTTGTCATGCTCCATGACTACACTAACTGGAATCTAAAAGGGAAGTTGTTACCATATTTGGACATTTGGGGGCGTTTGACGAATTTCTCAGCGTGTGTGTTTGTGAGGTTAGGGCCAAAGTTCTGGTGGTTCTTACACACACACACACACACACACACACACACACACACACATACACACTGTTAGATTGTTTCACTTTGGTTTCTGTTACCAACAGTACTAATAATAATAATAATAATAATAATAAAACCAGTTTAAGGAATTCTGCTCATGTTAAGGGTTAAAACAGATCTACTGTAAATATTAATTAATAAATAACATCTGTGTGTGTGTGTGTGTGTGTGTTTAATATTACTTCATACCAAATAGCTGGTGTGGAATAAGTTACATTTAATATCTGTAATATTTGGTTGTCATGGTAACAGCTTCGACAGATACAGAATCGAATTTGACATGCTGGTGTTTTGCTCACAGCGGAGACACGCTTTCGTTATCGGCCTTAAATACAATACAGAAAAACACGGAACATACACCGTTTCACCACTAGATGTCGCAGCACACAGCGCTGAAGTGCTTCCGTCCATCCATCTGGGAACCTCAGTAGTGCAACAAGGTGGAGTCCAGTAGTGACCGTTGTCTTTATTCTCTTCTTATGACCTCCGGGCAACATTCACACACTCACACACACTACAGGCAATTTGAAAACACTAGTTAGTCTTTGGATTGTGAAACTCCACACACACACACACACACACACACACACACACACACACACACACACACACACACACACCACATGTGGGAATCAAATTCGGACCCTGGACGTAAATAGATGTTACTTTAGTATCTTCTGCACCTTTAGTCCTGAAGTTCTCATCACTGTTCCTGGTCAAACGTCTGTCTATGTCTTTTTCTCTAATCTAGTCTTTATTTCATTTTTGTCTTGATTTTATTCTCTGCTTGTCTGATTCAATTCAATTCAATTTTATTTATATAGCGCTTCTAACAATTGACATTGTTGCAAAGCAGCTTTTCACCATCAAAATAATGACAGAAGTGTGTATGAGATGTGAGTGTGTGTGAGTGTGTGTGAGTGTGTGTGTGTGAGTGTGTGTGAGATGTGAGTGTGTGTGAGTGTGTGTGTGTGAGTGTGTGTGTGTGAGATGTGAGTGTGTGTGAGTGTGTGTGTGTGAGTGTGTGTGAGATGTGAGTGTGTGTGAGTGTGTGTGTGTGTTAGTGTGTGTGAGATGTGAGTGTGTGTGAGATGTGAGTGTGTGTGTGTGAGATGTGAGTGTGTGTGAGTCAGAATGATCAGATTGTCCCTGATGAAGGAGTCGAGGGTGACGGTGCTGAGGGAAAAACTCCCTGAGATGGTAACAGGAAGAAACCTTGAGAGGAACCAGACTCACCAGGGAACCCATCCTCATCTGGGTGATAACGGAGAGCAGGGATTTGATCTGCACTCATACTGTGTGTCAGGAGGCTGCAAGTTCAGTAGAACAGGAGACGTGTTTAAGTTCATATGGAGGCCAGTTGGTTTGTTAAACTCATTCACCGCTAGTGCTACAGGTGTGTTGGAGCAGTTAACGTCCTGGCAGGCGCAGCCCGGGGCAGAACATGTTTTTATTCAAAGATCTTTATGAATGAGATGAAAGGAAGCTTTAATGTTGATGTAACACTCATTAGGGTTCAGGGTTTTACTTTAACAGTCACCACTGGACCTTTTATATGGTTTTTATATCAGGAATTAATGAGCTACACGTCCTGAATCTTTTCCTTGGCACCTGTACAGTGATGATGTTTGAAGTGGAGCAGAGTGTGTAATAAAAGTGATCATAAATAAAAGCTGTGCACTTCCACAGTTTAGCCGCTAGATGGCAGGAAAGTGAAATATGAGATTATTATAGTGTCACAATAGAAATCTACATAGATAAAGGATTTTATATACAGTATACTCTGGGGTCACACGGAATATAAAGTGTCTTCTAAAATGTTCCTGGTTCGTTTTTTACACAATATAATATTATTGAATTATATATTACTATATTATATCATGTGAGCTGCACACGTGTACATTCCACTCTGCGTGGAGACTTTAACACACATTTATATTTATTCACATTATATTTTGTGATCAGGAGTGAGTGATGAAAAACTCTTGTGAACCTCTGCTCCAGCTCTACATTATAACTCTGTCCGTTGTCGCCCCCTGGCGGTGGCCCCAGGCAGCAGGCTGGGCGGAGCTGATTGTCTTTCAGCTGGAAAAATCTAAATGGGGAAGAAGAAAAAAAAAAAACAGAAAAACAGCATCAAGTTTAATCTTGTTAATTAAATTTGTTTCTTGGAGGCCTGAGGGAGTCTGTGTAGAAATAAAGTTTAATCACATCCTGATTCCCAACAATCCACACACACACACACACACACACACATTTCAGTCTGTAGTGCTTTACTTAGTTCTCTGACTGACGTTAAACATCAATCCAGTTTTCTGAGGACAGAAATACACACTGACTGTGTCTCACTCTCTGTCTCACTCCCTGCCTCACTCTCTGTCTCACTCACCGTCTCACTCCACGTCTCACCCTCTGTCTCACCCCCTGCCTCACTCTCTGTCTCACTCCCTACCTCACTCTCTGTCTCACTCCCTGCCTCACTCCATGTCTCACTCTCTGTCTCACTCAATGTCTCACTCCATGTCTCACTCTCTGTCTCACTCAATGTCTCTCTGTCTGTCTCTCTGTCTGTCTGTCTGCTAAAGTGGTTAAACAGAGGGTGTGTGTGTGATGGTGTGTGTGATGGTGTGTGTGAGGGTGTGTGTGAGGGTGTGTGTGATGGTGTGTGATTCATTTATCACCAGATGAAAATCATTTCATGTGTTTTGATTAAAGCTGCTGGTGAAAGTAAAGAGACGCTGACGGTTCAAGAGTTAAACATTCATACACATTGCATAAAAACTTATTTCTTTTTACTGTGTAAAGCTGCTTTGCGACAATGTCAATTGTTAAAAGCGCTATATAAATAAAATTGAATTGAATTGAATTGAAACATTTCGGCGAATCGTATAAGAGCCTGGATTTATCGTGTGTGTGATACGACGTGCCCTTAATCATCCCTCCTGTAATTTCCCAGTGATTGTTTTTGTAACAGGAAGCTCAGACGCTCTGATTCAATTTCCCTTTTCAGTCGCGTCTCATTCCTGCTCACATCAATAACATCCTTAATGAGCAGCAGCCACACCCGAGACGCCGCCACCGTGTCATCAATTTACTGCGGCCGCGTCCCAGACCACACTCTGAAGTCCAGTCCTGAAGCTCACTATGTAGTGCACATGAACAGCCTCATCGGTCCACTCCGGGCGTGTCTCAAACCGAGCGCTTCTCTTCGTGTTCGGGCTTATTGTGTTTATTAGATTATCACGGATCAGTACAGTGCGAGTCGCCATAACGAGAATGATCCAGTAAACACACACACACACACACACACAATTGGAAGATGACAACATGTGGGTGTGTTTGACCTTTGACCTGCATGTTGCTGTTATTGATGTTTATGCTGAAGATCAGAACCATGTCGTCGCCCAATCGACTCGCAGCAGCTTTGATTTAATCAGAGTTATTGGACATGACGCTGCAGCCGGGGCTCGTCCTCCTCTCCTCTCGTCTCCTCGTCTCTCTCTCGCTCTCTCTCTCTCTCTGTCTGTCTGTGTCCCGCAGCAGGAGACGCGTCCTCACACCCGGCATGGCTTTTCCTTTGAGAAGGACGACATCAGGTACTCCGTCAGTTTCACTCTTCTGTGTGATTCAGAATGAAGTCGTTATTTATGTACAGAAGTCTAATCCAGATGTTAACTGATCCTAACTGAATGTGAAGCGCACGTGTTTGATGTGTTACAGAAACAGCTGTAAGTGCGGCGCTTTGAGAGTAAACACAGAGTGAAGACTAAACTTCTACAGTTGTTTAAGATTTTATTCATTAGTGGTTTTTATAGATTTTATATATTTCTAATTTCCATTCTTTCTTCACATTTGAATTTCTTCTTTGTTTAGTGTAAGTCGCTGTAACGCAGTTCACACAATACTGCATGCATGCGGTGTGTGTGTGTGTGTGTGTGTGTGTGTGTGTGTGTGTGTGTGTATCCTTTAACACAGATACGATTCCTATAAGAAGATACAGGATCATCTGATTAGTTTCCGTGTTTTGACAGTGATGGTGTGATAGTGAGTGTAAGACAGTGAGGAGGAGACGCGAGAAATGAAAACGCGCTCAGTGACGCAGAGAGGACGAGCGACTGTGAGCGACTGTGAGCGAGTTTTAATACCGGTTTAGTTTCCACACATGCAGCATTTATTCCACAAAATTCCTCCTGAAAGAGAAAAGATT
>QNUK01001509.1:20000-38045 GCA_013621035.1 Clarias magur
TAACAGGTGCCAGTATTTTGGCTGTTCGGGATCATGACATGGCACGAGCGCGGCACGGCGCAGATCTCCACGTGCCCTGCGTCTCATTCACACCGTAACCGCGTGAACGGACCTCTTCCAGAACCCTCTGCTCTCTGTTCTTGTGTTTATATATTTATGTTTTTTTCCTGCACACCTTCATCATCTTCATCATGATGTCTCCGGGTAAAGAGGGAGAGCTGCACCTTGAACTGTAGATGCTTTCAGGGTGTATTATTGAATGTTTGAGGATTCTGCTAGGACTGTGTGTGTGTGTGTGTGTGTGTGTGTGTGTGTGTGTGTGTGTGTGTGTGTGTGTGTGATATGATGTTGTTATGAAGTGATGCAGGATCAGGCTCTGATCGTGTCTGATCTAAATGTGATTGTTGTTACGCCTTAAAAAGGGATAAAATCCAGGCGTGAGAGTTTTTAATCTGGGACGCCACCGAAGCCACAAATCGCCAAACTGGCTACAGCCGCAGCGATCGCCAGCTCCCTCATCCGGCAGAAGAGGCAGGCGAGGGAGAGAGAGCGCGAGCGGGAAAGAGAGAAAGAGAAGGAAAAGGAGAGAGCGAAGGCGGCTCGCTGCAGTCCGACCCGGAGCACAGGAACCTGCGAGAAACCCAGCCGACTGAACCTCTTCTCTCGGGTCAAACTCTTCGGCTCCAAGAAGAGGAAGAGGAGAAGGCCAGGTCTGGTGACAACTAATAACTCTCCTTATCATCATCATCATCATCACCATCATCATCATTCTCCTGATCTAGTGAATGTTGGTTTACTGATTCAGATTAAACTCCATCACACCATGCAGCTTCTGTTTCACCATCTGACAATCTCAAGAAGATAAACTATCATCATCATCATCATCATCATCATCCTTCATTTGACCTAAAGGATGAAGTCACAGCTGTATTTCCATCCTGACAGGCAGGTTGTTAAATACAGAGAAACTCTAAGGTCATTCTGCTGTAAACAACATGAGAAACATGCCTTAAATCCGGTGCTACAGTCAGAGAAGAAAAGGGACAGACCGGGTCAAACACCGGACTGGAACCATTTAGTGGTTTTACAAATCAGGTAAAAAGGATATGGTGGATTTTTAGGGATGCAGAATAAGATAAGATGGACCTTTGCAGAATGTTGATGACAGCTCTGAACTTTGTTACTAAAACCTCAGTTAGAAGCTGATTATAAATTCTCAACCTCACTGCATTGGGTCGACAGAGGAGTCAGGTGGAATCGTAAAGGTGGAGAACCCAGAGAACCTAGACTGAACTTCTGGACTGTTTCTGTGGTATGAAACTCAGTCAGACTTCAGGAAGGCGGTGGAGAAGATGAGAGATGTTTTTCCCTAAAGTATTACTAATATCAATCATACAGGAGAAACCAGCGCGGTCTGACAGCCAGGACAGAGATGTGTGGATGTTCATCGTCGTCATCATCATCATCATCATCATCACTACCATCAAAACCATCATTATCTTCTTAAATCTTCAACACCACCAACCCCCACCATCATCCTCCTTCTCCAGTCCCTCATTATCATCCTCAACACCTGTAATACTATCATCATCATCATCATCATCATCATCATCATCATCATGTCTTAAGTGAACACATGTGGTCTGGTTTTGTGACTAGCTAGGCTGCCAGATCTGCTTAAGAAATGCATCTTGACGCTAAAACCCTGGAGAAAGTAAACTGTGTGTATTTAGCCATTTAGATTGTGTTTAGTAACAACAGCTGTAGAAGTTCAGGTGAGGAAATGAAATCTGTAATCTGTTCGTAATTATGACAGACACAAATATAATAAACAGCGAGAGAAAGACAGTGAAATCTGCATTAGAGGTAATAATCAATTTATTACTTCATATATGACTAAACGATTAGAACACGTCTCATTTAGCCTACGATTCTTTCACAGTTACGTTAAAATAAGAAATTTTTACAGAAATAAATAATTTTTTTAAAATCAGCAAAAATGAAAATGTGCTGCCATTAAATAACAACAGATTCATATGAGAGAAGACGCATCAAATTTTACAGAATACTGCATAACAACACCCCACGACCCTATGAACGCTGTAGCCAATAACCATGACCCTCATACCTGATAACACTTCCCCAGTAATGTTATCGACATTATAAACACAAAAGACGTGGTTGTATTAATAGTCTAGTGGCCCTCGAGCCACTGCACTCAGGATCCTTCAGAGTATCTACCCTCTGGTGGTATGGATCCTGAGGGCAGTGGCTTTTTCTCTCCTCTCCCCCATCACATGCCCACACTGCCCAGAGCCCATTACTGCCACCCCACATGCCCACCCTGCCCAGAGCCCATTACTGCCACCCCACATGCCCACCCTGCCCTGAGCACATTACTGCCCCCCAAACATGCCCACCCTGCCCTGAGCACATTACTGCCACCCCACATGCCCAACCACCCCAGAGCCCATTACTGCCCCCCCAACATGCCCACCCTGCACAGAGCCCATTACTGCCCCCCCACATGCCCAACCACCCCAGAGCCCATTACTGCCCCCCCCAACATGCCCACCGTGCACAGAGCCCATTACTGCCCCCCCACATGCCCACCTGACCCAGAGCCCATTACTGCCCCCCCACATGCCCACCCTGGCCTGAGCACATTAAAGCAAAACTAACTGCTGTTGTTCTCATGTTTACAGAGCGGCATTTCCCTCAGCACTAATTAACCTCAACTTGATTATTAATTAGCTTTTCTTTCCTTTTTTAAAAGCTTAAACATGGAGCTAGTCATCGTTTTGTTTCTTCTCCCACACACCAGATGAACTCCACACGACTGACTCGTTTCTTGTGATGTTTCTTACAGTGTCTGTCAGTTTTTGATACACAAAAGGTTTAAACAAAATTTTATGTATTATTAAAAGTTTAGAGTATTCTTTGTGTGTGTCTGTGTGTGTGTGTGTGTGTGTGTGTGTGTGTGTGTGTGTGTGTGTGTGTGTGTGTGTGTGTTTTACCTCCACAGAGCCTCAGCTGAAAGGAATCGTCACTAAGCTGTGCAGTCGTCAGGGCTTTCACCTGCAGCTCCAAGCAGACGGAACCATCGACGGCACTAAAGAGGAGGACAGCAGCTATGGTGTGTGTGTGTGTGTGTGTGTGTGTGTGTGTGTGTGTGTGTGTGTGTGTGTGTATATATGTGTGCATGTGTGTGAATAAATGATCACCAGCATGTTCACTCTGCGCTGCTTTTACCTCCACAGCGGTGTTTAATCTCATCCCGGTGGGTCTGCGTGTGGTGGCCATACAGAGCGTTCAGACTAAACTCTACTTGGCCATGAACAACGAGGGCTACCTGTACACCTCCGTAAGTCCCACCGCCATCACGTAACACACTCAAGTCTCACTGCACACACCACCATGACCTTCACCTTCAGAAACAATCCAGAATGCTTGATGGTATCAATAAAGAATCCAGTGAAGCACTCACACACACACACACACACACACACACACACACACACACACACACACACACACTCACACACACACACACACACACACACATCACAGTGTGATGAGAACTGACAGGACTGGGACTAAACAGCTGTGTGTCTGTAATTAAACCACTCGTTAGTGAGACTCATCAGTAAAAAACCCTTCAGTTCATTAGTGAACATAAAGTCTGGACTGTGGAGTGATGGGAAAAGGTCATGTGACCTGATGAGTCCAGACTGAGTCTGTTCCAGAGTGAAGGGCGTGTCAGGGTGAGAAGGGAAGCGCTGTAATGAAGCGACGCTCCCATCATGCATAGCGTCCACTGTACGAGCCTCTGGAGACAGTGTTATGATCTGGAGTCGCTTCAGTCACTCAGGTCGAGACTCAATAACATGAAGTCACATGACCACCTGAATGTACTGAATCACCAGCACATCACATCACAGGAGGGTTTCTGCTTCTTCACTGATGAGAGAGAGAGAGAGAGCGAGAGAGCGAGAGCGGCTCTGAGAGCACGAGACGTCATTTACACACATGAACTGGACACACAGTGTGTGTAAGAATAGATGATTATAGTGACTGAAAGAAATCTTGGCATTTGCAGTATATACAGTATATATAGAGTGCAGTGAAAAAAAGTGCCCCCTTCCTGATATGTATATATATATATGTATAGTGTATATGTATGTGTGTGTAGTGTATGTATATGTATATGTATATGTATATGTATGTATATAGTTAATAACTGATAGCAGATCAGATGCTGGTCTTAGAGGAGAATGTTGTGACATCACGACATGTTGTGTTTTCCTCCGTGCGTCTCTCAGGAACACTTCACTCCAGAGTGTAAGTTTAAGGAGTCTGTGTTTGAGAATTACTACGTGACGTACTCGTCCATGCTGTACCGGCAGCAGCAGTCGGGTCGCGCCTGGTTCCTCGGCCTCAACAAGGAGGGACGAGTCATGAAGGGGAACCGCGTGAAAAAGACCAAACCGGCCGCTCACTTCATCCCCAAACCCCTCAAAGGTCCGTTTACCGCCGGCTACGAGACTCCCGTACAGCCCGAGTGTCTGTCTGTCTGTCTGATGTGTAAACATGATGATCACAGTTCCACAGAACATGCAACTCTAACAAGCTTTCATACAGTATAAAGACAAAAGTATGTGCACCCCTGACCAGCTCACACTCACATGCGCTTCTTCCCCAAACACACAGTTGTACAGAATATCTCTGTGTGCTGTAGAACGCTCCTGTAGAGTGTGTGCATGAACACACACACACACACACACACACACACACACACACACACACACACACACACACACGCGCGCGCTCCAACATATTTGTCCAACAACTTCAGGTGTTCACATACTTTTGGCCATAAAGTGTAAAGATAATAATTGTGTGTGTGTGTGTGTGTGTGTGTGTGTGTGTTAAGTTGCCATGTACAGAGAACCCTCGCTCCATGACATGACTGAATTCTCTCGAAGTGGAAGCGGAACTCCGACAAAGAGCCGCAGCGCATCGGCCATGCTGAACGGGGGGAAGATAGCGAGCCAATCGACCTAAAGCGGGACGAGCCAAGGGGACCTAATGAGGGGGCATGACAGCTCTGCACAAAAAACCTACACGTTTACAAGATTTTGGCTAACGATCACTGTGATGACATCACAAGTGCAAAACTGGACGAATCCAAGCCATTGGACTTCATCAGCCTTCTGCATCGTCTTCAAACTTGTAGCCTGAACAAACTGCTGCTTTTCTCATTCTCCTTCTTCTAAACTGTGTTTCTGGAGAAAATCCACTTTACTTGCTTAGAATCCTGTTAAAGTAGCTGCTGATCCTATAACCCGGCGCACCGGGGCCGAGTCGGTGAGCGTGTGGGAGCGCCTGGCCTTCTGTAGCACATCTTCACTGTTAAACACACTGATGGAGTTCCTGCTCCTCGCTGAGAATCTCGTTCACGCGGAATTACGGTTTTACGCAACCAAAGACGTGGTGTGTGTTCATCGAGGAGGAGAGCGAATGAGAAGCAAACAGGAATCCGGGAGCGTTTTGTTGAATGCGCCCCTCACACTTTCTGTGTGTGTGTGTGTGTGTGTGTGTGTGTGTGTGTGTGTGTGTGTGTGTGTGTGTGCGTGCGTGCGCGCAAGTGTGTGACCTGCATCATCTTCTACCACGCCATGAATCCACCCGAGTTCAACAGTGTAGCTGAAGCCGAGGAGATTTACACACTCTCACACACACACACACACACACACACACACACACACACACACCTGGTTTAATTACTGCCTGCTGTGTGAAAGTACGAGCACAGTAACTCAGAAATCTAAAATGTTTACACTTCGAACACAGCTCCGTCCACCATTTTGGAAAGGAAACTGCCTCATATCGGATACAGCAATGCCTTCTGGGTAATTTCTGCTCCTGAAGTCCACACTGATGACGACTCGATCCCTCATCCCACACACTCATCTGCTCAGTAATCAAGTGAACGAGGGCAAGTGTTCCAGCAGGACGTCTTCATCTCTACTCCGATTCGACGTCTTCCTTTTACTTCCGGCTTTCCTTTGTTTCCATGTTGAATGAATGTCAGACAAATCTCGGGATCAGTTTATGTTAGAGCGAGTTATAAAGGAAACCATCGCTTCTACAGGGCTAATCGAATCCTTCAGTTGTGATTTCTGTAGGACGCGACTTCACTGAGTTCAGAGAGCATTTGTGTTGCATGGGACACACTGTGGGGGAACGCTGCATGTTTTATAGGTCCGCGTGTGTGTGTGTGTTTGAGTGAGTGTGTGTGTGTGTGTGTGTGTGTGTGTGTGTGTGTGTGTTAGTCACATAATGAACTGACAGCAGTGTAATGGAGCACGCCTCTGATTTGCTGCGGCGAGCGAGAAGTTGGTGTGAGGGTGCCGTTGAAGCGCCGCCGCACATCCGCGATGTTTACGACGCTTCAGAGCCGCGTGGAGAGACGACGTGACTTTAAGAGCCTTTTAATGAAACGTGTATTAAACCTTCATCACCTGTTCTCATGAAGAGAGTGTCTTATTCAGCTATACTGTGACCTGAGCTGTAGTGTTTAGGAGGATTTTTACTGGCATTGCATGATATTAGATACATGTAATGTGAAATCAATCAATAAATACATGTTGCTTTAACATGCCGCAGTGTGACGTGTGTGTGTTCTACTCAGTGGTGACAAGAACACTGACATCTAATTGTATAGATATTCTGACTCGCTCCACTTCTCCTCCTAACACTCCGCAGTCGCTCTCAATGTTTTATAAGAATTTTTTAACGGTTCAAACTTTAACACGATTTGCAATTTAACGTGGTACAGATTAAAGTGTGAAGGTTCTCAATAAAACATAACAGGGTTATACAAATTTCAGTCCACACCAACAGCTGATGATATAAATCATATATACAGACCAACCAGCAGCTGTTATTTCCTTTTATAATTAGATTTTTTTTTTCATTTTTAATATTGTTCAAAGTTAAACTCCAATTCTGAAACGTTATTGTAGCTAACGAAATAACTGTGATGTTTAGTGATTTAACTGATTTGATTTTCTTTACACCTGTGTGAATGTAGCTGACTTGGCTCATGGTGGCATCACAGGGTGGAGTCACAGGGTGGAGTCACTGGGTGGCATCACAGGGTGGAGTCACAGGGTGGAGTCACTGGGTGGAATCATGGTGAGAGTCATATTGGTGAGAGTCACAGGGTGGAGTCACTGGGTGGAGTCGAGTCATGGTGAGAGTCACAGGGTGGAGTCACTGGGTGGAGTCGAGTCATGGTGAGAGTCACAGGGTGGAGTCACTGGGTGGAGTCGAGTCATGGTGAGAGTCACAGGGTGGAGTCACTGGGTGGAGTCACAGGGTGGAGTCATGGTGAGAGTCACAGGGTGGAGTCATGGTGAGAGTCACAGGGTGGAGTCACAGGGTGGAGTCACAGGGTGGAGTCATGGTGAGAGTCACAGGGTGGAGCCATGGTGAGAGTCACAGGGTGGAGCCATGGTGAGAGTCACAGGGTGGAGCCATGGTGAGAGTCACAGGGTGGAGTCACAGGGTGGAGTCATGGTGAGAGTCATATTGGTGAGAGTCACAGGGTGGAGTCACTGGGTGGAGTCGAGTCATGGTGAGAGTCACAGGGTGGAGTCACTGGGTGGAGTCACAGGGTGGAGTCATGGTGAGAGTCACAGGGTGGAGTCACAGGGTGGAGTCATGGTGAGAGTCACAGGGTGGAGCCATGGTGAGAGTCACAGGGTGGAGTCACAGGGTGGAGTCACAGGGTGGAGTCATGGTGAGAGTCACAGGGTGGAGTCACAGGGTGGAGTCACAGGGTGGAGTCATGGTGAGAGTCACAGGGTGGAGCCATGGTGAGAGTCACAGGGTGGAGCCATGGTGAGAGTCACAGGGTGGAGCCATGGTGAGAGTCACAGGGTGGAGTCACAGGGTGGAGTCATGGTGAGAGTCATATTGGTGAGAGTCACAGGGTGGAGTCACTGGGTGGAGTCGAGTCATGGTGAGAGTCACAGGGTGGAGTCACTGGGTGGAGTCACAGGGTGGAGTCATGGTGAGAGTCACAGGGTGGAGCCATGGTGAGAGTCACAGGGTGGAGTCACAGGGTGGAGTCATGGTGAGAGTCACAGGGTGGAGTCATAGTGTCATAAGGAGTCACTTCCCAAACCGTTCAGTCTCTTATTAATTGCTTGTTTGTTGAAGTGCACGTGCTCTGATATCACTCTAAGATAGAGAGAAGTGCAGAACTACTGCATGTGTAACGATTAAAACCTACTCGAGTTGTTTTGTTAGTGAGTCCCACTGACTCGTGACCGACTCGACTCCTGACACGTGCCGGGGGTTCAGTATGCGACTGAAGGGATTCGTACTGCAGTGGAACGGCATCAGCCTTCTCATCACGTCTGTGAATAATGAGGTCAGAGAAGAGCAAGCGTCCCTTTTCATTTATTCACATATACATTTATAAACATGGCCTTATTTACATATAAACAGAGGAGCTTCTTTTACACTCGCCGAGGAAAAACGTGCAGTACAGTTCCACTTAACCTCCACAGGAGAGCCTTTAACATAAAACACTTCTCTTTCTTTTTTTACTTTACTTTTATTTATTTTTTTGTTTTCTTTTTCTTTTGGGTTGCAAAACTTACTAGGAAAATTAACATTTATAGAATTGAAGTAAGAAGTATTACGTTTGTAGCATCGTTCTTTTTGTTATTAGCACTGCTCGCCTCGTCCCTCCATCTCTCAGGGATCGAGGAAGACGTGCGTCTAGACGCTCGTCTGTTCTGGCATGTCGGTGGAGGAATGAACGTCCTCTAGATGTCCGTACAGCCGAGTCTCTGCTAATCTTTAAGCGACGACTTAAAACCTGTCTGTTTCTATACTAATTTATAGCTTATAATAATTCATTTAAACGTATCACGAGCTAGTGAACGCTCAGTGCTAATACTGCTAGCTAACGCAACATAGCTGTGTAATAATTAGCTATGTTCAGGAATGAAAGAAGAATGATTTCTGCAGAAAATCACACACACACACACACACACACACACACACACACACACACATTCTGTCCTGAGTTAATATTTCAGAAGCTGTCATGAATAATGCAGAACTTTCATCTCAAAATAAGTTCTGTAGGACTGGATTATCCTCCGCGCAGAGGAGCTGCAGATTAGCATTGATTAACATTTATCCTGGAGTAAGGTAAGTGCTGCCACACACACACACACACACACACACACACACACACACACCTCTATACAGCTACCTGTGTGTGAAGGTCATATCAGTGATAAAGTCGCATGGTGCAGTTCTGACAGAAATGAGCGAGAATTAGCAAGTGCTAACACAAGTGTAAAATGTAAGGCTTGTCTTTGTGTTTACAGCAACATAGATAAACTCTGCAGCTTGGAGCCAATCATAAACCTAGTTAGTTACGGCAAAGCAAACACACTAGCTGATCTGCACAACCTGAGAACACAACCTGAGCTAACGCTAACCGCTAGTCAGTGTTCTTTCACACTTCACCTTTATTTCTCACGCTAGTTTCACTGCGGCATGTTTTTTGCTAGCATGTTCTCTTAGCCTGTTTGCACTTCCTGTCCACAGAGCACCATGTGCACAGGGGCCGATTGTGTGTGTGTGAGTTATAGACTCAGTGTGAGTGAGGGAGAGCTGACGCGTCGCAAACGACAGAGTCTTCTCACATCTAAAAATATTTAGAAAAATTCTGACAAACTGAACAGAACGATGTTGTTCTTCAACACTGTACATGATGATGTCACAAAAACTAGTGATTAAACTGGGTGTTAAACTCGACAGTGTATCTGAGAGAACGACAGGACCGAGACCAGAACTGTGTGTGTGTGTGTGTGTGTGTGTGAAGCAGGACTGAGAGGGAGGTGTGAAGTCGTGAGGGACAGATCAGCGGCCATCTGCTGCTCGAGATCTGATTTTACATTCAGTCTCGTGTTCTAATAAAATAGCAGAAATAAAGAAAGAAGGAAAGCGAGTTACTGTACACGATTAACATAACTAACAATCTCATCATTTCAGATTGTCACGATACAGGAGATCATCACGTCACACTCTACACTCAGACCCTGTAACTCAAATGCTGCATTAAGTGTTGACAAGGTAAAATCTCTCATATTCACAGGATCAGAAGTATTCAGACGAATTAACATGATTATGAATAATAGACTAGGGTTTTCTCAGTACGGCGGAGACGTGATCGAACGTCCTGTCTGATTCACGTCTGAAACGCCGGCCTCCCAGGAACTCCTTTAACGGCCCAAGCATGTGGAGATGTCTTCAGGACGGCACGGGGCGTGGCCATGACTCCCACCCGAGTTCCTGTAACGTGCAAGTGGCGTTGGTGACTGAGTGTGTGTACAGTTCACACCGACAGATGTGTCTCTTCTGCAAGACGGCGATGTCAATTTCCAAGGATCGGGCGTCACACGTCTGCGCTGGGCTCTGAGCATCTCGGCCGGGTCATCGCTCACAGACGTACGGCCCTGTTTACACATGTGCACCGTTCAGAGGTTCCACTGCAGAGTTTCATCACCAGAGTGTTTATGCCTTCATTTACCAGAACGTCCTGGTTTGTCTCGAACGACCTCATAGGATGCAAAACCTTTACAGGTTACAGCTACCGAAAGGCAATTCAACACTCAAAACTCCAGCGCTTTTAACTCCTTAATCTATCATGAAATAACTAAGAAAAAGCCACAACTGTCCATCAAATTGCTCAGTCAGTGATCTGAGTCTGTGAACATGGAGAGAACGTGTCTGTAATTCCGAAACACTGCATGTAATCCTACAGTTAAAGCCTTGAATTAAAGCTGAAAGTCGACACAAGTCAAATCCTGATCGCTTCATTACACACACCATCACACTGTCTCACTGTCCACATACTTATGACCCTAAGTTAGGACACAGAGAGAGAGAGAGAGGGGGGGGGGGGGATTATCTTTTTTTTACATTAGTTCTCAGGAGGTACTGCATGAACGTGTATTAAAATTGAATTATTTATTATTCTGACTTTTATTCTGTCCATGCAGGAGCGGAAGTTTCTTTTCCGTTGCCATGGCGACAGTAGGTCCATCTTTTTCTCCTGTTTTAATCCTGTGCTACAGAGCCATCACACCTCCACTACAGCGTGAGTGTAAAGAGCGCACGCACACACACACACACACACACGCACACACACACACACACACACACAAAATTATATACTTTATCAATACCAGTCAATGGATCAACATCAATGTGCTAAGTCTGTTAATGAATACACACACACACACACACACACACACACACACTTCAGGTTGATCAATCACTGGAACACGCAGTCCTAGTTCAGAGACAATGCTAATCAATAGTGCAGAAACAGTGGGGGATAACATCAATCAGCACACACACACACACACACACACACACGCACACACACGCAGAATGTACGCTTAATGTAGACTTATTTTACATTGACACTGACTGACCGGGTGAATAATCAGCTCATCTTCATCTGGTCATCTGCTGACCTTCAGCACCGTAACATGAGGCGAGACACACTCACACTGATCACACTCACTACACAGATAAACTCATCCAAACACACACACACACACACACACACACACACACACACACACCTCATTAGCACACTTTACAGATCCATTTCCTTAAACACAAGTCCGTCCACACGCGGGAAACGTTTTGGCTTGCAGGGCAGAGGTTCATTACTTTACACTGCTAATGTTCTTCTCCTGTCCTGGTTTTTACTGCATGTTTATTCCCAGCCTGGGAGAAGCACTAAGATCTCGAACCAACACTCGAGAGGCGCCGGTGGTGAGGAAACACTCGCTGAGAGGACACGAGGGAGGGACACTGAGACACTGGGAACAGAACCTCTCACTGTCTCTGTCTGTGTGTGTGTGTGCGCGCGCGCGCTCTCCTCCCTCACACTCATCATGATCGAACGCCCCTCCCCCGAGAGGACGAATTAAAGCCCTGCGTGGAAACACCAGATCTTCTGAGCTGAGATCTTTCTCTCACCGTGCACATGTTCGTGCTCAGTGGTTAAGGCGTCGGCCTACGGTTCGGAAGGTCTCAGGTTCAAATCCCAAGAGCACCGAGTCGTCCCTGTTGGGCCCTTGAGCGAGGCCCTTAACCCTCAACTGCTCAGGTCTATAATGAGGATTAATGTAAGTCGCTCTGGATAAGGGCGTCGACCACATGCTGTAATGTAAGCGTCAGTCAGTGCTGCCCCCTGCTGGTGCTTCATGCTCAACTCATCGCTCAAGCTACTGAACACTGAGACACACATACACGTGTATAAGCTCCACACTGAGCCTCGCTCGATCCCCGACTTCTCCTCACATTATAGTAACCAGTAAGCGTCTAACGTTTCTTTCTAGACCCTCGATTTCCTGCTCTACAGTCAAACAGCTGCAGGAAGTCAGACTGAGTTTAAAATAATGTGCTGTTTAATAATAAATATCACCTGCAGGGAATCTTTCTATTTCTGCTCCTCTTTAATGAAATCAGCTCGTTATTAATCCACCTTCATCTGCGCTCCAGGATTAGCAACACCATCCATCAGGGAGGTTTTATTCTCAGGTACACATCATCAGTTTAATATTAATAACTCAACTCCTAATAAACCACCCAGTAAGTGCCCTGCACAGGGGGCGGGCTGGATATAGAATGGGTGTGGCAGTGTGGGGTAACAACATGTGGGCGGGTGTAGTGTGGGCGTGGTCATGTCAGTTCCCAGTCTGTAAAAACTGTAACGTGAATGTAAATTACACTAATGTAGACCTGCTGCAGTTGTGTGTGTGTGTGTGTGTGTTATGGCAGAATCTGATGGTGCAAATAAATATCAGATTAGCCTCAGCGCACACACACACACACACACAGAGGTGTGTGTGTTATATTGTGTTTACTCATTTTTTTTATATCAAGCAATTTCTAAGTGATGTCTTCACCCCTTTGATGTCTGCTCAGGTGCGTGTGTGTGTGTGAGACCTTATTATTAAAGTGATTTAATGAGATGTGATCTTTTTGAGATGTGATCTATTTTTATTTCTCTCGTTCTCTCCGATTTCAAAAGACCATAAAGTTTCTGTTTATAATTTACTGGAGAAAATCTCTGAAGATGATCAGAAAAGAGAAACAGATGAGATTTAATAAAAAAGGCAACGCTGAAAGGAAACACACACTGACTTTATTTCCATTATAAAACAGACTGTTTACACACGAGGTGAAAATTCTAACTAACACCAATCAGCAAATTACACTGTACATCTCACACACACACACACACGCGCGCACTTAAGACTCGTCCTCGCTGTTGGCCAGGCTGCTGTCAGTGGACTCCACAGTCGCCTCCTCCTCCTCCTCTTGTTTCTTCTCCTCCTCTCCCACCTGACACGCGTCTGTCGCTCCGTCTCCTTCTTTTTCTGTCTGTCTTGTTTTTTCATCTCCCAGAAAAGCTGACCAACCTTTTAACCTCTCCTCTCGCTCCCTCACCGTCTCCTCCACCTGAGAGACAAAGAGAGAGACGGAAATATCAGTGAAAACTGTCTTAATATACCAAGAGGATGTGACTTACTGGCAAGTTCCCCAGATTTTACAATTTTACCTGTGTGTGTGTGCGTGTGTGTATGTGTGTGCGTGTGTGTGTGTGACCTGGTAGTCAGTGACTCCGTCCCACAGTTTAGCTGCAAGCTGTCTCCCTCCAAACCACCGCGCGTTCAGCGTAGACACACACATGTCTGCCTCCTCCTGGTCCTTAAACGCCACAGAGGCCACGCCATCAGGGTGTCTCTGATACACACACACACACACACACACACACACACACCTCCTATAAATAGTGTGCTTTATGAAAAACAACACTCAGCAGGTGCCGCAGTAACGAGACTCACATCGAATATGATGACCTTCTTCACCTCCCCGAACTTCTGACACTCTGAGCGCAGGTCGTCTCGATACTCGTTTAACACCAGCGGATCCTCCTGAGGAAGGACGAGTCACAACATCACCGCGCGTCCCGCTCACAGACACAGCGCTGTCCCACACTGCCCCCTGGAGGCCGAGGTCCGCTACACTCATCATGTACCTGACCTTCATTACTGTTTAAGTGAGTCACTCTGGATCATGTGACTGATCTGATCCATTACAGACGTGCTGCGACTCGGTGTGTGTGTGTGTAGCCATGTGTGCCGAGTTCTACCTCGAAGTCGGACGGGTGGAACATGTTCTGGATGATCACCACCCGCTCGTTCCTCCTGCGCGCGTCTCCCTGTTTCTCGGGTCTCCAGTCCAGCTGCCTGCGCGCGCGCACACACACACACACACACACACACACACACACACACACACACACACACACACACACACACCAGACGGAGTGTGAGCCGAGAGCGCCCCCGCGTCGTGCGGGAGTGAAATCATCAACATCAGTGAATGAAACGGTACTTTTGCTGCTGCTGCAGTTTTTTGCGATACTCCTTGTTCTTCTTTCTCTTCTTGCTGGCGTCGTATTGGCCTTTCAGCTCAAAGCGCGCGGCTTCCACATGCAGCCGGTAACCGCGCACCTCGTACTCGTCCAGCAAACGCTCGGCCAGCGCCACGGACTCTCTCTACACACACACACACACGTGTAATATACACTGACTCTGTACTCGCCTGTGCGTGTGTGTGTGTTTCAGTCACTTACCTTCAGGTAACAGCAGAGTCCGTCTCCCTTCTGATTCCCCTCACCGTCTTTATATAATTTTATTTTATATTCCTCCGTCAGCGGGTCTCGCATTATTATTCCACACTTAGACATCAACTCCACAAACTCATCGGGGGTGATATCAGGGGGGAGACCTGGCGCGCACACACACACACACACACACACTAATAAATTCACTTACTAATAAAGAATGTCTGTAAGTGAATACATGGCAAACTGTAAAATATTTACACTCAGACACACACACTTACCTGACACATAAACATTTGTGTTTTTCTCTTTCTCGATGTCGAACCAGCCTGCACACGGGGGAACAGAGGGGCGGGTCACTCACGAACTCATTTACACAAATGAATTTACATTCTATTAAAGGGGTGGAGTCTTAAATCATTTAAAGTATCAATCTTATCATTTTGATTCATACACATTGCATAAAAACGTACTTCTTTTTATTGTGTAGAGCTGCTTTGCGACAATGTCAATTGTTAAAAGCGCTATATAAATAAAATTGAATTGAATTGAATTGAATTCATTCATTTAAAGTACAGCCAGCCAATCAGATAAGAGAGAGCATTTACTGTACATATCCAGGTTCTAAACACAGTGTGTGTGTGTGTGTGTGTGTGTGTGTGTGTGTGATGAAAGTGTTAAAAATTCATTTTAACCCGGTGAACTGTACAACCTGCTTATTTCATAAAATTACAATTCAAAGAGAACAAATAATGAATCAATCAAACTAATAAATGAATGATTACATCGTAATGTAATGTATGAATATGTACTGTAATGCTCGGATCATGACACACCCCTGGAGCGTGCACACACACACACACACACACACACACACACACACACACACACACACACACACACCTGGCTCCGCTTTCCTCTTCTCTCCTTTCTTCTTCTCCTCTGTGGTGGTTCCTGACTCCTCCTCCTGCGTCTCCTCCTCCCTCACTTTCTCCTCCTGTTTCTCCTCCTGTTTCTCCTCCTGTTTCTCCTCAGGTTTCTCCAGCTGAGCTTCTCCCGTCGCTGCAGAGGCTCCATCCTCACTGAAGCCGTAATTCGCCTGATACGCAGCGATGAAGTCCTCCGTTATCTGTGTGTGAGCGAACACACACACACGCACGTGCACACACACACACACACACGATTCAGCTTTTCAAACCTGTCACACACACACGCCTCACCCTAAAGAATAGATCAATAAATAAATGTAAGAGCATCAGACCTTTGGGAACCAGGCCTTCTTGTCGTGGTCCCAGTCGTAGACGGTTCCGTCCTCGGGGTCGACGTAGGTGTACGGATCGTCTCCATCGCCTCGTCTCTGGCCGTACAGTTCCTGCAGACGGAGCTGCTCATGGAATTCCTTATTCCTGTCCGAGTCGCCGCTCATCTGCACATCCACACAAAAACACTGTACACTCTGTACATGAGGGGTGTGTGTGTGCGCGCGCGTGTGTGTGTGAGAGAGAGAGAATCTCATGTCTGCAGATAGAAACATTTATATTACTTAAATTATAATTAGTATATTAAATAAATACTGATGTAATAATGAAACAGTAAAAACACATTAAATGTTTTAAAACTAAAAAAGCAGAACGTTATCAGTTTCATCTCCAGATTAATGTTTGTATTTATTATAAATGTACAGAAGGTGAAGAGACACTTTACGACTCGGTGTTATGATGTAATAACATAATAATAATAATAACAATAATAACATAATATACCCTCCACCCCCCAAGGACGCGTTATTAACGCTCACCTACTGAGCCGCCACACACACACTCACTCTCACACACACTCATTCAAACTCACTCTCACACACTCACTCTCACACACACTCACTCACACAGACTCACACACACTCACTCACTCATTCACTCTCTCTCTCTCACACATACACACACTCACTCTCACTCACTCAGACACACACACTCTCTCTCTCTCTCTCTCACACACACACACTCTCTCTCTCATACACACACACCCTCTCACACTCTCTCTCTCTCTCTCATACACACACACACACACACACACTCACTCACTCACTCTCACACACACACACACACACACTCACTCACTCACTCACTCACACACACACACTCTCACCCAAACACACACACACACACAGACACAGAGAGAGAGACACAGACTGAAGCTAAGCTAACACACACAGAGTTCGGCTTGACCGCACTGACGCTGGTGTGTTTAATGTTCAGCACAACACGATCTATAAACACAAACATTATAATGAACCT
This sequence comes from Clarias magur, assembly GCA_013621035.1. Taxonomy (NCBI): domain Eukaryota; kingdom Metazoa; phylum Chordata; class Actinopteri; order Siluriformes; family Clariidae; genus Clarias; species Clarias magur. Next base: position 37,044 of record QNUK01001509.1, read on the forward strand.
GTAACTGCGCGGGTGCACGAGCGCTCTTACCTCACTGCGCACAAATCTCGCGCTTTCTGTACTTCCGGTTTGTGCGCCGCTCTGTTCGGTCCTGACTGAAACCGCGCGCCGCCTCGACAAGTTCCGTGTTGATGTTGAGTCTCCGGGGGAACGAAGAGTTTATTTATTTACTTACTTACTTGTTTGCTTGTTTGTTTTTAAACCGCAGTGTTGTTGTTTTTTCTTTACAAGATCAAAAGCAGTCCTACTAGAGTAACTACAGAGAGGAATAACTATTAAATCTCATTATATAGCAGCATTTACAAGTGTGTGTTCAACGTCTTCTAGATCTTCTGTTCATGTTATAGAGTAACATCAGTTTAAGTCCTGGAGGGATTTGATAAAGTCCCACATGAACACGGTGAAGGAGGGAATGTGGACACTTACAGCTGTGAATATGTGAATATGGTATTTACCCAGAAGGATGAACAGCGTCTCACACACTGGAGTCAGGATTATCAATAACACAGAGAATATCATCATGACAAGAAGGAATATTATAGAATATTATAGAATATTATAGACACTCAGCTGTGGACATCAGAGCAAAATCACGTAACAAACGGACATTTAAACTATAAATGATGTGTGTGTGTGTGTGTGTGTGTGTGTGTGGTTGCATGCACTGTGATGGATTGGCCCCCTTTTTAGGATGTTCGTCACCTCATACCTCCAAGTCTCCCGAGATAAGCTTCGACCCTGTGTGTAGACGATGAGTGTGTAGACGATGAGTGTGTAGACAGTGTGTGTAGACGATGAGTGTGTAGACAGTGTGTGTAGACGATGAGTGTGTAGACAGTGTGTGTAGACGATGAGTGTGTTGACAGTGTGTGTAGACAGTGTGTGTAGACGATGAGTGTGTAGACAGTGTGTGTAGACGATGAGTGTGTAGACAGTGTGTGTAGGTGATGAGTGTGTAGACAGTGTGTGTAGGCGATGAGTGTGTAGACAGTGTGTGTAGAC